>PVJA010003400.1:0-58519 GCA_004027025.1 Myocastor coypus | reverse complement strand
GGCCTTTGCATGAGGAGGTTCCCTGAAGGCTGAGCTTTTTAAAACATTTCTTGAACGATAAAAATAGAAGAATGTTTATTGTAAAATAAGTTCAAGCCATTGAGAAATATATAAATGTAATGTTCCTTATCTTACTTTCTTCCTTTGAACAATTTTTAATATAGCATACGCAACGTTTTTCTTTATTTATTTACAAATACTCAGAAATACAAATGGTGCCTTTGACATAAAGTTAACACCCTTTTCCCCAACGAATGCTGCCACCATGTCTGCAATGTGCCAAATTCTAATCAGTCAGGTTATCCCATAACATCTGTTTTTGTAGTAAACAAACACTATCAAGGACATCTATTCACAACATGATTTTATATTCACTCCATTCTTTGTTATAGTGGTCTTTCTGTTCATGTACTAAACAAATGTTCTGCTGCAGCAATGTATAAATTATCTGCTCGTTTAGTAAATAGATATTTCTTGAACACCTACTGTGTGCCAATAGCGGTGTAGCAACTGGACTTACCATAGTAATATAATAATGGGTGAAAATTAGTCTCCATGGCACACTTTAATCAGAATCTACTGTCGCACACCAGGGTGCTTTTAGTTCTTGCTATTCCAATAGCCACAAAGTTAACAGCTTTAAGTGTGTATTTTGCCACAGAAGCATATTGCGGGGCTACCTTTCCAGAAGCAGAAGTGTGCTGCTCAGCCACAGAGCACGCCAGTGATTTATGTCAGTCATAAACCAGGACAGGAGAGTTGAGCTGCTCACAGTGTCAGCAGCCACCGAAGGGCTATTTTCTGATTTAACACAAGGCTGGGTGGCTGTCAGTAGCTACACTGGCTCCACTTCACTCTGCTCTACATCAGTGGTGAGCCTTGCATGTCAGTAGGAAACAGGTTCACCCCCCAGTCCCAGGACCCCAGAGTCCACAAGTGCCTAAGTCCCTTAGAGCACCTGTTTGCGTAGAGCCCGTGCAACCATTCCATAGGCTCCAAGTCATCCCAGGGCGGCTTATGACCCCTCACACCACAGCTACACATACACCAGCTCATTTGCACAGATTCCATGGAAGACTCATCACATGGCAAGGTGAAGGGTTGGTTTTGGGAACTTAAAGTTTTTTTTTTAATATTTTCCATCCCACATTCGTTGAGTCTTCTCATGTAGAGCGGAGGACAGAGCTCGTGCTCAGGAAGAGCTAGCCGTGCTCTGCACTCGCCTGCCTTGGATTCCTCAAGCCATGGCCAAGGGAGTTCAGGAGCAGTAACCAGCCCGTGGGAGTGGACAGCATCTGTCATCCCAGCACTCGGGGGCTCCCCCTTCACTGTCCCGCTCTTAGATGCATCCTGTGAACACTGTCCTCCAACCCACAACCTAAAGGCAAGATCCCAGCTAATACCGGAGCACCTTCAATGAATGCTTCCTAGAACCCCAGTGCAATCGTGCCCCACATATGAAACGAAGAAAGCAAGGACAGCCTTCCCGTGGTTGTGACTGTTCCGTTACTTGCGTGTCATTTCCCTCTGAATTACTGCTGCTCTCCTGTGAAGGTCCAAGAAGGCGCTTTTCAGACGTTAAGCAGAATCATTGCCCGAGAAAGTGTCCTCGCCAGGCTCATCCATTCATTCACTCCTCACCCACCAAATGCCTAGAGAGTGCTTTCCGACTGAGAGACATTGTGCTGGACGCTGGGGATGGCACACAAGGGAAATAAAACACGGGCGTACTTCAGAGGAGAAGAGCGAGACCTTGTGGGTGAATTATTACAGTCCAAGGTGGCAAACCAGCCCTGGTGGTAAGGTGCAAAGCTTCCTGGAATCCCGGGAGGGAGGCACATCCTGCCTTGCTCTTGGTCACTCAGCCACTCCTACAGAGGTCACCCTTCTCCAATAAAAGATAATGAAAGCCCTGACAAGGTTAATAGAGAACATCAAGGAGGCAGCTGGAACAGGATCCAGAGATCTGTATTCTACTTTCCTTGCCCTTTAGAAAATTAAAATATACAGCAGCTACTGTGCATGTCGATTTACCAAGATGCCTTCTGCCAAGGTTAATGAATCCAGAGCCTCATCAGATTTAAGATCCCACCTGGCAGATGTGTTCGGTCCCAGTAACTGATAAATTTGAGTTCTTAGACTCCAGAAATAAAACCTGTTTGGTGCAGGAGTTTTTCAGGAGCACATGCTCTTGCTGGTTGAGAAAGGGAATAAGGCTGACTTCAGCTATAGTTTGGGTTCTGGGGTCCCCCCAAAAACCTGGGTGCTGAAGGCTCGCCTAAGAGCATGTGGCACAGCTGGCAGGTGATCAACCATTAGGAAATGGGGGTTGGTAGGAGAAATCTAGGCCTCCTGAGGGTGCACTCTCGAGGGGACATTGGGACACTGGCCCCTTCCTGACTCTCTCTACTTCCATGAGGTGCACAGCCCTCCTCTGCCATGTGCTCCGACCGTGAAGTACCACAGCACCACAAGCCCAGAACAGCAGGACCAGCTGATCTTGGATCAAAAGCCCTGAGACGGTGGGCCAAAATGAACCTTCCCTCTTTTAGGGCTGATTATCTTAGGTACGTCAACACAGGCATCGGAAGCTGACAAACGTAGTCTTGCTCCTGTTTGCTTAGTGTTTCAGTAATCCATGGTCAAGTAATGGTTTTGACCCAGCATTAGGAAAGTCTCCTCTCGTCTCCTGCCTGATATAGTTCCGATTTGGTGTATAGTTTTCTTAAAATATAAAGGAAAAATGAGGGATGCAATGTCCCTGATATATACAAAATGATAAAACTGAATTTTTTCTGTGTGTGTGTGTGTGTGTGTGAATGGCGATTAAGGCCAGAGGCTTCTGTCTGCCTGAGTCCGCTGCCCAGAAGGCTGGGATTGCAGGCCTGTGCCGCCACACCCAGCCAACAGTTTGCCTTGCAGCTTCATACCTGCTCAACCTGAGCACCGGGTAGAAGAGGCTCTCCACACACCAGAGAAAAAGTTGCTTTCGGGCCTGGGCTGTGGTGAGCACAGTCCACCGTGGAGACTCAGTTCACTGCTAGAGGTTTCCTCTGTTAGTACCAAGGTCGCCACCTCCCTTTCGTGAGGCTGAATATTCGCTGAGAGGGGGCATAGGAGGAGGAAAGAATCTTCCTGGAGCCTGAAGATTCCTTCTGGTTCTCAGCTCTGTCCTTGATGAGCTGCGTGATTTTGTGCAGGTCCCTAAATCCTTCTGACTCAAGCTTCAATTTCTTCATCTCTAACATGGCTAATTTAGGAGCTGCACCTCCATCACTTGGAGTTTTTGAGGATCAGATGAGCTAGATGAATTAACCTCAGAGGGTTTATGTATAAATTAGGAAGCTTCATTCGATTGTGGTGCACTTAGTAATTTCCACCCCTCTTGGAGCAGGGCACAGCTGGCAGGGTGCTATCGACTTGCCTGCTGCATCTGCCGCAGGGTCCAGGCTTCCTATTTCTTAATCTCTTTTTCATATTTCCAGCTTTTTCTATGCACTAAGGTGGTTTCCTCAACTCTCTCTTTGTTCCTTCTTTTTCTTTTTCAGTTCTGTGAAGTCTATTTGCTTTGCCTGCTACGTCTTAAATTCCAAAGACGACTGTGTGTATTCTTCACTTCTAAAAGCTTTGCTTGGCTCGTTTTTGGTTTTCTTTTTCCTTGCTGCCTTTGACCAAAACATCAGAATAAATCTTGATACAGCCTTGGGCCTCCTCAAGCTGGACCAAAGAAAGTGGTTGTGAGATTCCAATCTGTTCATACTATGGTTGTTGTTGTGGTTTGAGTTGAGAAATATCACCCTTAAGGTTCAGCTTTGGGGAGGTGACCAGGCTGTGGAGCTCTCATTCCTGTGGTGTTTCATCCACTGATGAGACCAGAACTTAATGGTGATGCTGGAGGGTGATGGAAAATAGAGGCAGGGCCTGGGTGAAGGAAGGAGATCGTGGGTGTGACCTCAATGACTAAGTCTGGTGTCTGGGTGTCTGGCTCCTTCCTGTCTGGCTGCTTTAAATCTACTTCCTGCCTCCCATGAGGGGAGCAGCTTTTCTACACCAGGCCCTCTACCGTGCTATTTCTGCCTCTCTACCAGCAGATCACAGACTAAAACTGGGGACTCAAGTCCATCTCTACTCCTTGAAGTTGTTTCTATCAGGTAAACAGTCACAGTGACAGAAAACTCACGCAGTAATGCTGGCTACCAGCTCAGGGAGAGATGATAGCAAGAGTACACTGCTATTTAATACTGATCCATTAAACAGGAATACTTAATGCTGACATAAGGATGGTGGTTTAATGGTACTGGTTGCTGTGGTAAAATTAATAGCTCCCGAAACTTATGAAACACCTGCTCCACGTAGTAAGAAAATATTGTCTACACTCTGCGGAGACTCCTTTGTTTTTGTACTCTTGCCCTTATGTTTTTGACCTCCTGTTTTTGTTTTTGATCATTTGCACACTCGTAATTGTTCTGTTATCTCAAGTTCTTGGAGTTCTAACCCTAATATATTCACTCATTCTTACTTATGGTGGATTGGGGGCTGGCTCAGTGGTAGAATGCCTGCCTAGTGAGCTGGAAACCCTGGTTTTAGTCCTCAGTGCCAAAACAAAACATAAACCTCTTCTTAAAAAAACAACTCCACCCAAAAAACCATAAAATAAAAAAGAGCAAAAACAAATAAGGAAACTACTTATGGTCGATTATTTCCTCTCTGGGAAGGTGTATCGGTCAGGGTTTTACTTAGAGGAACAGAATAGATATAATATAAGGAATGGATATTAACACAAAATATACAACCTATAAGGAATTATAAGAATGGCTTATAGTAGTCAGCCAGAGTCAGATGAGGAAGCATACAGAGGGCGTCTGCACGCTCTGGACTGAAGAATTCAATTCTGAGGTCTGGACTTCACTGCAGCGCTCCGTGTCTCTATCCATCAGCTGATGGGTCTGCAATGGAAGACGGAAGTGTTTGTAATGGATGCTGAAGAGTGCAACGGATGGCCAAAGATCCAAACTGGAGGCCGAAGAATCTGCGCTGCAAGCCAGATGATGAAGTCCAGGCCGAATGCGAAGACGAAAGATTCTCTAATGAAGTGAAATCTTGACTCCTCCTCAGCCCTTTCGAAAGTCTCTTTGGGCTCAGTCATTCTGATGGGGGCCTATTGTTCCCTAGGGTGGAACCAATCATACCCCAGGATGGGCCCTTGATCCTGTGCTAGGGAGGAGACAATCATATGCTAGGCAGGCCCTGGTCATGCTCCAGGGAGGAACCCATTGTACCCCAGGGCGAGGCTCCCATCAACAGGGAACCGAGCCGGGCCGCTGAGTCATCCAGCCAAGTTGACACAATGTATCAACCACTACAGAAGGTGAGGCAGGAGAACTGCAAGTCCTAGTCTAACTTGGCGATTCATCAAGCCCTTGTTTAAAAAAAAAAAAAAAAAAGTTAAAGGCTAGAGATGCAGCCCAGTGAAAAGGCCCTGGCTTCATTCTCCAGCACCATAAATGGAAGTTATATATACAGAACTTGCAGTTTTCCTTTATGAGCTCAGTTTCAGTGGAATTCCAGCTGTGGAATTCTAGTTGTCTCACTCCAGGTTGAATGTGGGTCCTCCAGGGAGGTTCTGTGCTTTCTTCTGCTTCTCAGCCCTAGGTGTCATCAGCAGGGACCTGTTCATGTCCCTTTCTAGGCTTTGGGTTTCCTGACTGTGCAGTCAGTATAAATTGACCACTCTGGCCCTCTTTGGGCCAAGTCATGCCCAACTCTTGGAAGATGCTTTTTCTACACCTAGAACTCAAGAACAGACAAGCAAGTTTCTCTGTGCTTCCTTGTAGTTTATATCTAGAGTCAATTTTCCAAATCAGGCCATATAGGAGCCAACATACCAGCAATCAGAAACAGCCAGGTTTGCGTCTTCTTAGCTGTTTCAGAGCAACTGACTTAACTCTGAATTCCAAGTCTCCAACTCTCAAAAACAGAAACCATCACTCGCCTCAGAACACGGCTGCGAGAACCAGATGGGGCCACAAATTGGTGGGAAGCGGGTGGCCTAGGCACACAGCAGAGAAAGTGGCCCATGCGTGGAGCAGTTCTGTTCTGTCACTTGGAGAGAGAAAGCGTGGAACTCAAGGGCTATGTTCTGGAAGGGGTGCCACCATCACAGCCAGGCCACTGGCTACTCGTGGGTCACTTGTCCACATTTGGATAAATTTTCCAGCCTTTCAACAGCAACAAATAAGAGATTTCTGTTTTTGTCTTCTTCATATTTTTTAAAAGTCTGCCGTGTCGCTGGGGAGATAGCTGGGTGGTCTAAGCACCTGCCTGGCAAATATAAGAATCCATGTTCAATCACTGGCACCATGTTGCTGTGCACCCCCAGAACCCCGGGCATTCCTAGCTGGCCACCTAAACCAGGCATATGGTGTTCACCTGTCATCCCAGTGCTGGGGAGACTGAAACAGGACGATCACTACAAATCTACAAATCTGAGCTGCATAGCAAAACCCTAATACCGAATAAATAAATTAAAGATTAAAAATTAAATAAAAGTCTGCACTGAGTTTAGAGATCCCTTCTCTGGCTTCAGCTACACCAGGAGAGAGACCTAAGTGGAGAAGGACTATCACTGTTTCTCCATTGTTAACGAAAGTAATTTTCTAATGCTAAAGAAGACACAATAAAAGCCATCTCCCAGAATGACTTTCATTATCCTTTCCTTGGTCTTTTCTAAACAATAGGTTATTAGCCATGCACGATAGGGGCTGAAACTAATTGTTTCCCCTAGTTGTTCAAATAAAAAAAACTAGTCGTAGCCGTGATTTCTTAAGGATGCTTTTCAGGCTAATATCCCATGAGTAGGTTTAGTTGAAAGTCGTGTGCAAGAGTTAGAAGTGCACGGAGATTGAGAGTTTTTGTGCTTTGATTTTGAGCAGTTGAAATCCATTCCTAACACCCTGGAACCCCAAGTGACAATGACAGTGACCTCTGTGTGCTGTTTTGCACTGGAATTGTAGAGATTACGCTTGCTGACGTGACTTCTATCGCCTGTCCTTCATTTGTGAGGAGGGAGGAGACGGCTGGCCTCAAGGTGAACCTCCCCCATTACTTTCTAACCTAGCGCCAAGTGTCATTTCTGTCCTCGTTTTGCTCCTCTGTAAAGAGATGAATGTGTGATGCTGTTTGCGCTAAGTTGCCATAAAGCAGACAAGCTTTGGAAGGGTGGCCTCTCCTACAGACTGGAAGAGAAAATGGTTTTGTAGGGGTCTTGTGTTGCCTGTATCAGACTGTGTACAGAAAAGAGCCAATAACCCTAACTACTCCCTTTTACAGCAAAACACATGGCTTTACTGCAGCATAATTGATACACATTATAATACACATTATATATGTGAGATATATATATATATATATATATATATATATATATATATATATATATATGGAGGGGGGAGAAATACATGTTGGCAGTGTTGGCAGCACATATTTAATGCATGCATTCTGATGAGCTTGGAAAGATGCTCCACAATCAAGGTAAAAACATATCTATCACTTGAAAAGTCTCTGTCCCTTGGGGTTTGGGCAGGGGTGTTATTTGGTTGGGTTGCATTTATTTATTTATTTATTTATTCATCTATTTATTGTCTTTTAGGACAAGGTCTACAGGGTGTTCAGGGTCTCACTATGTAGATCGCACTTCTAGTGATCCTCCTGTTTGCAGCCTCCCAAGAGCTGGGATTACAGGCTTGTGCCACCGTGCCCACTCTCAGTTGCCTTCTCAGTGTGCCCCAGGGTTGGGGTCAGCACAGCACACTGCGGACTGAGCCCAGGCTGCTTCACTCTGCCTGAGCAGGTGCTTTAATCCACTGTGCTATTTGGCTGGCCCCGGTTGCTTTCCTTTTTGCGGTGAGAACATGATCTGGGAACTTGTTGGCCTCCAGAAATTTGGATTTCTGACCTGTGACTCCTGGTACTTCAACTGTTTGCGCAAACAGTATGGGTCCCACTAGCCTCCTGCATTTCTGGGAGTTTGGTGCGCTCTAGACAGATGGCAGCTACCTGATTGCCCTCCCGGCGAGCCCTTGATGCTGAACCTCGGATGAGTCTGTGTGTTAGACATTTCGCACATGCTGTCGCAACACGTTGCTGGGATTTAAGCATCTTCTGTGGGACTCCACTGGGCAAAGCCACTTGAAAGCTGACGCTTTCGTCCCGCGCACCTTCCCTTTGCTGATTTTCCCTTGCACCCTTCTGCTCTCGTAAATCCCACTGAGGAACGTGACCACATGTCAAGCCCTGGAGGCCTCCCAGAGAATGATCAAACATGAGGGTGGCCTTGGAGACACCTCCACCCAGACTGTCACCGGATCTGAAACTTAAGTACAGTGGTCCCTTGGTGTCCAGTGGAGATTGGTTCCAAGACTCCTCACCGATAACCTCACCAATACAAAATCTGCAGGTGCTCCACTCCCTTACACCAAATGGTATCTGTGCATAAAACCTACTCACACCCTGTTACATACTTGTGATCAGCTCTGGAGTCCTTATAATACCTACTCCAATGTAACTGCTTTGTACATGGTTCTCGTACTCTTGTTTAGGGAATAGTGACATGAAAACCATGTCAGTTCATAGTTAGAACTGATGCAAGTGTTTGAGAAATAGTGTCTGCCCGTGGTAAGTTACAAAGGGTAAGGCTGAGCAGCCTCGGGACACCCAGAGCTCTTCCCAGCCTCCTGGGGCCTGAAGCTCAAGGACTCAGTGTGCAGCCACGTGACCTGTGCCTCCAAGAAAGGACAAGAGGTGACTAGAGCTAGAGGAGCTGGGGAGATCCCCGCCCCGAGAAGAACGGATGAGTTCTGGAAGCACGGGAGTGCACTGATGCTTGAGATGCGGTAGAATCTGCTCCCAGAAGCCCATGGGCCGGCAGAGGACCACACTGCTCCTAGGTCTGTGGTCTCTCCTATGAGTGTGATTGTCCCTGTAGCAGCCAAGACCGGCGCCACAAAGGTGAGGAAGGTTGATGCCGAGGTGAGGTGGGTGGGAGCCCCTCAGCCTTCTATGAGAGACTGAGGGTTCAACGGTAGCCAAGCTCCTGCTCCTGGATTTTTGCTGGGGAGATGATTCACCCCCCCATCTGTGCCTCAGTTTCTTCATCTTCCATTGCTGGAAGGATATCTTCAATCCTTCAGTCTGATATTTTTTTGAATGTCATCGTTGGATGGCTCACAAAGCAGAGAAATTCACTTCTCACCATTCGGGAGGTTGGGAAGTCAAAGATCAAGATGCCCACTAACTTCACAGTTGGGTGAGGCCCCTTGGCTGAGGAAGTGGGTGGCACCTTCTAGCTGCCCCCTCCCTAGGTAGAAGAGCCAGAAGAGCCCTTTTAGGCCTGCTTTATAAGGGTCCCAAGCCACTGGTCCATCTTCCTGACCTGGGCCCTTTGCAAAATCCAGCCCTCCTGACACTGGCCCAGCAGTGATTAGTTTCAGTGTATAAATCCTGGAGGACACAAACATGCAGGCTATGGCAGAGGACTACAGGGATGTCTATAATCATCATACTTCTCAAGCCACAGCAGACCTTAGCCACCAGGGTGTTGGTGGCAAAGCAGCCACGTTAGTTAATGGCCCTGAAGCAACTGCCCTTGAGCTTGTGGCAGAGGCTGCTTATGGTGGCCAGGAGCAGAGAGGGTGCCAGGGCTGGCAAAAGCCAACCAAGCTCCCAGCTGTGCTGCCATCTGTGGCTACTTTGACTGTGGTTTCCCCTCTCTGGAAGCTCCCCATGGGCCTGGGATTTGCATGGCACTCTGGACTTGGTCTTCCGGCTTGCTCCATGGAAGATGTGTGGAGACTCACTTTCTACACTTTGAGCTCAGGGCTTTGTGGGAGGCCGGCTGTGGGTGTGATCTGCCCCTGCTCCGTTCCTGCCATGCTCACCCTCTGCCCCCAACCGACAGAGGTGCTCCCAGGTGTCGTCCCTCAATGTTGTTGCGAGTGTCCTGCACCCTCCTGGCTTCTCATGGGTCTGTTCTTTTGGACCTAATCTGATAAATATGCTTGCAAAGAGCCAAGGTATATGTCAAGATAAATGGAAGTCTAAAGATTCCGTTTCTGAGGTGTGGCCTGGGCTTCCTCCTGCAGCCCCCTCTTCACTGTAGGCGGACTACTTGTGACTGGAGAAAGGGCAAGGTAGCAATGCACTGGCTAAAGGAGAGCTAGAGGACGTGTGCATGCTGGTACCTACGGAAAGCTGCTGTGCTGGGAGAGCCAGAGGACCTGGAGGAAGGTGCAGCAGGTCTGCCCCGCCCAGGAAGTGGAAGGGCTCCAGAAGGAGCTGATAGGGTGACCCAGACACAGGCGAAGAAGCAGGTATTTTCAGTGTTGGAATGTGCAGTGGAGAATCCGTGGCGGAGTTTGTGTACACAGAGGAGCACTGGCAGCCCTCAAGGAGCATTTGTGGCATTTGGAGGAGGATGGCTGTACCTTGCATACGTAATGCTAAGTGGAACAAACCCGACACGAGAGGTTGGCTGTCGGTAGGTCGCTCAGAGAAAAACAGAAGAACGATGATACGAAACAGGGAGGTAGGATTTGTAAAGATGGGAGGTGGATCTGGTGATGAGCGAGGTGGAGGGATGGTACGTACGGGAGGAGGAAAGGAAAAGGGTCAAGAGGCAGTGAGCAGATGTCCCAGGATGCCCTGAGGAGTAGATCCATTACATATTGCTAGCATATATGAGTTCTGGGCAAAAGCCAAGCAGTGACCCTGCGCCTAGGAACAGATCCTCTTGTTAGGAACAGATCCCCTTGGAAAGGACGCTTTCATTAGGAGAAACGGTCCTGCCTGATTAGCATAAGCAGGCCTTTCTGCAAATCAGTTCCTGCTCCCCTTTATGCCCTTAGGCCAACAAGCCAGTCAGAAGAGGTGCAGGAGAAGCAGCTTTGCCCTGGAGATTCTGGGAGTTCCCAGTCTGTACCCTGGCGCCTGTGGGGGATCCCCACGTGCAGTATGTCTGGGAGGATAGCCACACTCCAGCCCACTTCAGTCTTGCTGCGTTTCAGGATGTCTCCTGCGTTGCACGTCAGCTTGGCCAGAGTTGTCTGCCACTCTGGAATTCCAGAGGTCTTGGGACCTGTGTGAGTGGGGAATGGGGTGGAGGGAAGGACAGGTAAGACCAGCAGACTAGATTTTAACGTAAATCTTATGGTACCCTGTCTGGGGAGATAGTGGTGGTTTAAGCGCCTGCCTGGCAAGCACAGGGACTGAAGTTTGAGGGTAAGTACCATATGCTGTGCTAGTCCCAGAACCCAGGGTGCACTGTTGCAGCCACAAAAAAACCCAAACGTGGTGGTACATGCCATAATCACAGCACTAGGAAGGCTGAGATGGGAGAATCACTATGAGTCTGAGCTGCAAAGTAAGACCTTGTACCCAATCAATCAATCAATCAATCAAATATTTTAAATGTTTAAGCAATCTTACAATAGTCTGTGAAACTTAATGTCTCTCACTACACCAAATGTCTTGCTTATTTATTTATCTATCTATCTATCTATCTATCTATCTATCTATCTATCTATCTATCTATCTATGTGGAGGATGGAACCCAGGGCCTGCACTGAGCTACATCCCCGATCATTTTTATTTTGTTACTTTGTAAGACGAGGTCTACCTAAATCGCCAAGCTACTCAGGTTGGGCCCAAAGTTGCAAGCCTTCTGCCTCAGCCTGCCAGCATGCTAGTATGAGAGCCATCTAACACCACATTGAGTTCCTCATCACCCTTGGAGTTCTGTCAGAAAGAACCCTTTGCTGTTACTCCAGGGGGGTGCCTACCGTGCCCATGGAGGGATGGCAGCAGGCTAAGTCTCTGGAAGAATCCATTCTGTGACCTAGGTCTCCTGGGAGAACCAAAGAGAAGATTTAGAGGGAAGTCCCAGTAGACTCCCTGCAAAAGCCCTCCTGAAAAGAATGTGTGTCTTTCTTAGCTGTATTCTGGCCTCACTTAAACAAAACACCATACAATGAAACAAAACACACCGTCTTCCTCTGAATAAAACCTAATATATTTTAACAACAGAATAATTAGAATGCAATTTGAACAAAACAATATGGGCTGGGATGAGCTCTGTCCTAATTTGAAATTGAAAACAATAGGTGCTAGTGTGATATTTTTAAACAACACTAAGGAAAATTTTTTTAATGAGAAAAGTCAATAGGCTCATGGTAAAGACATTAAAAAAGCTCAAAAAGGAAAATTAAAATATCTCACAACTTCACAATACAGAAATAATATTTGGCAAACTTTTCCTCATATTATGCTATTATGCTGTATATATTTAAATAAATTGATCAGGTATAGGCACTTTTTCCTTTCTTTTTTTTTTTTTTTTTGTCTTTTGAGACAGGGTCTCACTGTGTAGTTTAGGTTGGCATTGAGCTCATTTTTTGTAGCCCAGGCCACTCTTGAACTCACATCAATCCTCATGCCTCAGCCTCCCAAGTGCTAGGATTATAGGCATGCACTACCATGCCCAGCAGGCATAGGTACAATTATATTCCTACCTTTTTATAAGCATGAAAACATGAAAATTTTCTTATATCAATCTATTTCTAGTGATTTTAAGTGGTGTGTAGTAGCTGTGTATGTTTATTTATACAAAATGTACTTAATTATATCCCTACTGATAAAAATTAGATTTATTATAGTAATGTTTTAATATATAAAGGATTTTTAAAGAAAATCCTTTTCCTCACTGATTGTAAGATTTTCTATGAATTATGCTGCATGGAGGAGATGGAATCCGTCTACTTACTCTGCTTGCGATGTGATGAGCTTATTGAATCCATGGGCTGATGCATTCCCAGGATCATTGCCTATTAGAATTCTGCTTTTACCCTGTTATGGTTTGGAGCTAAATGTTCCCCCAAAGCCTCATGCAGTCACAGAGGAGCTTTTCAGAGGGGTCTGGATCTACAGCGTCTGTTGCTTGGGTCAAGGGTGTGCGATTACTAATCGGTTTGATTGCTGATCAGTTTGGCACAGTTGTGGCTAGGATTAAGGGTGTAAATGCTACAGTGGACCTAGGGCAGGTAGCCTGTGTACAACAGAAGGGGCAGGAAGAGGGCAAATGCCTGCTATGGGCCGTGTCTCCTCGGCAATGCTGTGGTGCAATGTTCCTGTGCCACACCACTTTGCCTTGGAACCAACTAATTATGAACTAAAACATCTACAGACTGGGAGCTATTGTAAAACCTTTCTACTTCGGGTATTCTGTCTCAGCAAAGCAAAAAATAACTGACATATACCCTGTATATTCTCCCCTGAGACTTCACAAACCTTATTTTTATATTCTCTGTTCTGCCTGACTTTTGAAATATATTTTCCATCCTTTGTCTCCTTGACTTCCAATAGTTTCCATTAAGGGTTTAGGTGGAAACTATTCTGGATAATTTCCTCTGTCTTCTGGCCCAATAACTCTCTTCTCAGCTGTGTCCAATTTGCTGCTCATCTGTCCATTAAGTTCTTAATTTCAGCACCTAAACTTTCTGATTTCCGTTTTCTGTTTTTTTTCAAACCTGCTTTATCTCTTCATCATTCACAGTTCTGTGCCAAAATTTTTAAGCTTTCTTTTTTGCCTCCTTGAGCACAAAAACCCAGGATTCTCTGCGGCAACTGTCTGATACTGTCGCTGAACTATCTGGAGGGCCCGTGTCTCCTTTTTCGTTGGGTTTTTGCCTCAGATCTACTTTTGGCATCTTAACTCTTGGTGCCGTTGAGGGTCTCTAGTTGTGTTCTATAGATGCTGGAAACTCTATTTGAAAATTTCTTAGGAAATTAATTTAGAACCCAAGATCATGTTATTTTCTATCAGTGAAAACTGTGGGTTGCTTAGGCCGGGAGCATGGATGTGCTAGTATAGCAAAGTCCCATTAATCAAAAGTCAAGGTCTGAAGTTCTCTAAAATGTCTAAAGCAGGGATCTCCAATCCTAGAGAGCCCCTGATAGGTACCACTTTAGGGCCCGATAGAAACTTGCCCATTGATCAGAAACAAGGCTATGGACCAGAAGGTGAGCCACGAAGCTTCATTGGGGTTTACTAGCAGCCTCATGGCTCACATCACTGCCTCCTGTCAGAAAGGTGGGGCTCTGGCTCCTCATAGGAGCCTACACCCTGCTGTGAACTGCGCAGGCGCACCCTCTGGGTAGCGCACTCCTTTGACTCATTCTGCCACTGCCTACCCCCATCCAGGGAAAATTGTCTTCCAAGAAACCAGTGCCAGGTGCCAGAAAGTTAGGCACTGCTGAGGTAGAGGACATACAGCAGACTTAGTGGGAGCTCGGGTTATGGTTATTCTTCAGGGGAGACCTTCAGTGTCCTACCCAGAAATGGAGAGTGGTTGACCAGACTACCCATCATCAGTCGGCAAGCAAGTGTAACTTTAACCTCTGGGTTTTCTGTGGTTCTTGGTGCTAAGGATTGAACCCAGGACCTCAAAGAGGCCAAGCAAGCTCTCTACCACATGCTCCACCCCAGCCCTTAACTTTCTGAGGTAGCCAGCAACACAGCTCAGCCTCTCAGACTCCCGCTGTGGACAAGAGCACCCACGGAGCAAAAGCAAACCCAGCGCTGCTCCTGTTCTGTGCTTGGTAGCCCCAGATCTCCACACTGTCATTTCTGTTTTATTCATCTGTCACAGTTTCATTAAGATTTTTTAAAATTTCCCTTTAGTTGTTTTAGCTGTAGTATTGGTCTAAATCTCATAATCTTACATTCTGAAAGACAGAATTCATTATTGACTTCCCGGCTGTATTCCTGAGAGCAGAATTCCTAGGTCTAAAGCATGTCTGCTTTTAAGATTCATGAGGCAGACTGTCTGATCACTTCCTAGAAGAGTTGTTTTTCTCGTGTGAATCCTTTATTCATTTCATTCTTCCTAGTTTTCCGTGAGCGTCTTAGCCACTGTTCTTCTACATCCTCTAAAGCCTCGAGCACATTTTCAATTTTAGTCAGATATTCTTTAAAAGTGACTTCATTTCTCCATCGTTGAATTCGGCTTACTCTCTCGTTCTCATTTTTTGCTGCTGATGGGAAAGAAAACTAATCTCATTTTTTGTTTCAAGACAGTTCAGTTTCTTTCAGCTTGAAGCTCTATCTCTTTCAGAGCAATTGCTCTGCTACATCAGGACTTGGACGTGCTGCTCTGTATGGAAGCTGCTCTTCTCCCTGGACTGTCCCCCTCCCAAGTGCCCAGTGCTAGGGAGAAAGGGAGAGACTCTCCTGTGAGAACCTCACCACCTTGCCTCAGGCCTCCTGACCTTGGGAACTGTGTCATTTTTTGGTCCCAAGTCCTGAGCACAATATCCATTCAACAGTGCTTTCTTATCTTTTCATTCCTTTTATTCCTGTTCAGTATTTTGTCACCCCTGCCCCTAGGGGACACAACTAGAGGATTTCCTGCACACCAGGAGGTACTTGTGGGCACTGAGAAGATTAGTTTAGGTCATCTCTCTGCCTGGATATGGCACCATCATTTCTATTCATCTGCCTGGGGAAAGACCCCTGCCTCCCCTCGAACGCTAGGCAGGAAGCAAAGAATCGCTTTCTTTTTCCTTCTTGCCTTCAAATCTGTTTGTAAAATCTCTCTCCATGCTCATCTGTTTGAATGCCAACCTGAGCAGCAGTGTTGGACTGAAACTCCTGGGAGGAGCCTTTCCCTGTGTCTCTCTCTCTGTCTCAACCCAGGAAAGATTAGCCTGGGAACATCCCATAAGTCAGTGGTGCTCAACCCAGGTTAGACTCAGAATCCAATGAGAATGTAGACACACAGCGTCGGTGAGTCGGGGTGAGCTTGGGCCTGGGTCATTTTTTTAAAGTTCCCCGAAGGAATTCAAGGCTTTCCAGCCCTAAAACTCAGTCTTGTCATCGCCCCCATCCTCTGGCTTCACCTTAAGGTCAGCCTTGATGTTTAAAGGGAAGGTTTTAGAATCTCAATACGCTTTTCTCTCTGTGGTACCTGGCTCCTGCACTTGAAATTCTGGTTAGCTTCCATTGTTGGTTTTATAGTCACAGCAAATAATGAACGTTTTCTTTTCTTCTTTTAGCCCAGCTCTGACAGTCTTCATCCATCTGAAGGCTCCAGCTGTCTGCGGCCAACATAGCAAATCCACAATAGAAAAATCCACTCGTGCAGCTCAGAATGAATTGTTTTGTTATTTTTTCTAACTATTTGCTTACAATTGCTTTTTACTATGAATATGACCCTTAAAGAAACAAGGGTAGCAGAGACATGTGGTCTTGCCCGGGCCTCTCTTAGGCTCCCAAATCAATCATTGTCATTGTGTGGTCCTTGGGTGCACCCTGTGGACCACTGAAGAGGATGTTTTCCAAGGGGCAGATTTGTAATCCAGCTCTTGGGGAAGCTGAGTTCCATCCATAGCACCAGCAGACCAAAGTTGTTCCACATCAGTCCTGGAAGTTGGGGGTGACAGGAGGAAGTCAGGTGGAGAAGGAAGGCCATCTCTCTTCCAGGTCCCTCTGCACCTGAATCCTGCTCTATCCGCAGTGCTGTACTAAAGTTGGCTGTCTTACAGGCTGTCTGGTATGGGTTATTTTCCATTAAGTCTGCCCTGCTCTCCTAGATTCCATGGTCTAGATGGGAGATTGGCCACATATTTCAGTAAAATGCCGCATAGTAAATATTCTAGAAATGTGGAACCAAGCAGCAAAATCAAGGATATATTATATAGGTTCTTGTGAACAAGAGCAAAGACCGAGTAACACAAATGTTTTCATAAAATCAAAAAAGTAACCATCATAGTTATGATCATTTTATAAACCAGATTTATTGTCTGTTACTTGTCTCTCATTGCTGGGACAAAATGTCTGCCACCCCCAAAGAAGGAAGGTAAGCCTTATTTAGCACACAGATTGTGGAGATTTCAGGCCATGTCTGACTGGCTCTGAGGAAAAGTGGCGCATGGCAGAGGGCAGCAGTTCATGGCAGGAGGAAACAGTGGGAGCAACAAGAGCAAAAACAGGAGCAGGGGCAGAGGCGGGGGCAAGCATCTCTCTCTTCCTTGTATTGCATCCAGGTTCTGTGCTCCAGGCTGCATCTAGCGCTCTACCCACAATCCCAGCAGCCTCCACACCGATAACCCAAGCATTGGGTCATGCGTGAATCACACACTTTAGAAGCCCATCCCAGTGACTGCATGAGGCTTCGTGGGGGACAACTAGACACAAACTATAACATCTACTCATGTGAATAATTGAACTTTGATCATAAGATACCACATTTTACTTCATCGGAGGCAAAAGTTAGCATTCCTATCATGAAACCAGCTATAAATATCCATGTGTGAAAGACATTCATAGCTCTCTAGCCAGACAAAAACAGCCAAGGTTTTACTGATGTCTATTCTAGATCTTTTCTCTTTTTCTCTTCTCAAAACATGTATCTACCCAGGTCTCATTTCACAAGATAGCTAACCAGACACTTGAAAAAAAAAAAAAATATATATATATATATGAAATGTTGATGACTGATAATGGCTTAATGGCTTAATGTGTCGCCACTTCTTAAAAAAACTTTGTGCTTTTACAAAATACTCTTCAAAGGATGGTTTGCAAATCGTTTTCCCAAAGCCGAAAGAAAACATGATTAGCAAAGAGCCAGAGTGTTATGCTGAGATAATTGCTTCTAGGAAACTTCTTACTGGAAAGTTCCACTAAGGTCTTTGTTTCAATAGAACAAGCCCAGGCAAAATCCATCAGCCAGGAAATGCATCTAAGACTGGCAACTTGCATCCTTGCTGGCATCTTCTGCATCTGAGAAAAATCACACTCGGGGGAGAGGAGAGCTTTCTTTATCCTCAGAAAGGAAAGGCTCTTCATACCTAGACAGTTCACTTCCCATCTGGGGAAAGTTGTTCCTTCACTAGGAATTATCGCCCCAGCAGCAGAGGTGAAAGTACTACCCACAGAACGAAAAGCACAGGCTTTGGGTCTTATTTTCTTGTGAGCCATTTGTGTGCCGGAGATAGCATCTGATTTTTTTTTTTTTTGTGTGTGTGTGCTGGGGATACTTTTACCCTTTGGGTATTTATATGTATAGCAGAAGCAAATGGAACTCTGGGTATTAGATTATTGTACTGTACGCCAGTTGAGAATTCTATAAAAGCCAGCCAACTTCTTCTCCAAAATTGTATTTTTAGTGTTTAGCAGCTGCAAGTTCCCAGAAATCTTCAAAGCGGGACCACTTATTCAGCCCAGCATGAGAGCTCTTAGCTGCTTCCAGTTTTAGATAATCTGCTTGGGAAGTGGTGGGGTTCTGCGCAGGGTGTGGAGTCAGAGCCATGGGCTGGCTCCTGGCTGCACACTCCATTGGCACGCATCTCTGCTTGGCCAGGTCATGCCCCCTCCACTGTAGGTTGGATCTCCAGTGTCCCCCCAGGATCCACGAGTTAAGACTTAGTGCCCAGGCTGTCGCTGCCAGGAAGTGCTAGGTGTCTTTGAAAGGTAGCGCCCCGAGGGAGTTCTGCAGGTCACTGGGGGCATGGTCCTGAAGGGGACTGTGGGACCTGGATGCTTTTCTCTTGCTTTGCTCACTGGCCAGAAGGAAAGTAGCTTTATTCCGCTACATGCTCTTTGCTACTGCCGTCAGCCTCCTCCATGGCAGAAGCTTCAGCCTGATAGGTCCACACGGTCATGGCTTGGAGCAGCTCAGGCGGCAAGCCGAAAGAAGCCTTGTGTCCTTACTATTTGGTTTGTGATAGTGGCAGGAGGCTGACTAATGCAATCTGCCTCAGTTTCCTCAGCCATAAAATGGGATTAACGATATCTACCGGTAGGGCTGCTTCCAGAGTGGGTGATGAGTAAGAACTGTCCTTGGGTAGCACCAGATATGTGAGCTGACCCTGGGGACCTGAGTGAGACGCCCCGCTGGTGCTCCCCTCTGTCACCCCTGCCCTGTCTGTTGGGCACCTTAGCCTACTGGACTTGTATCCACACCAGAACCTGCTGTCTCTCCTAAGAAATGATAGCAAAGGATTCGTGTGCATTCCGTCATTAGAAAGTGCAGCAGAGCAACAAATTTTGGTTAACCAGGCTACCTTTTGCCGAAGCATTTGGCATGCAACCATCCCTGGGTATCAGAGATGGATTAGTTCCAGACCCCGACACCGTCGCTCAAATCCATGAATGCTCGCATCCCTTGTATCGGTGGTATCATATTTACACAAAACCTGTACACCTCACCATCTTTGCTTCACCTCTGGATGCCTCAGAATACCTAACAGAGCGTACGTGCTATGCAGACAGTTGTCATATTGCTTAGGCGATAGTGGGTTTTCAAAGACTGTTTAGGCAACGAGTGAGATAGCTCAGGGGAGTAAAGTGGCCGCCAGGGCAAGTACAGGGACTGACTGTGGTTCAATCCCCAGCACCACATGCTGCACCAGCCCCATCCCCAGGGCAGGATGAGCCAGCCAGGAGACCTTGACACAGGCCTATAATCCCAGCACTGAGGAGGCTGAAAACAGGAGGATCACTGGGAGTCTAAGCTGTGTCGTGAGACCCTGTAACAACCAAATACATTTTTTTTAAAAAAATTTAAATTAGAATTAAAAGATAAGACTGTTCAATAGAGTTGCAATTATTTTCTAAACTATTTTAAATCTACAGTTAGTGAAATACATGGACACAAATCCTGTGCACTACCAAAATATCAGTGCTGATAATCCCAAGAATAAATTTTCAGAAATTCATACTGAGGCAACTCCAGGAATGTTGAGGAGTTTTAAGTGCTTTTCTTGCCAATGGGGCTTTGAGGGTGAAACAAGCCTGGTTGTCATCTGAGGCAGAGCAGGGACCAAAGGAAAGGGCAAGCGTTTGAGCTCGAGGTCAGAGAAAAGTGGTGCGCTCCAATGAAACAGGCCACGTAGAATGCTGAGGAGAGGGAAAAAGAAGTAAGCGTGACCCCTGGGTCAGAAACCATCACTGTGACATGAATTTGGAGACCTGGGCACAGGAGAACAGAGGCTGAGGGGTTGCTGGAAGAGAGGCAGAAGGTGACAAGCGGTTGGGCAGAGCATGAGGCAAATGCGGGCACCGACGGTGGGGCCAGGCCGCCCAGCTACGCAGGGCCGGGCACGCACCAGGGGAAGCGCACAGGGAAAGCGGCCGCGGAAGGCCTTTCTCCCCAGAGGCCTCCTGCTGACCAAGGTGCAGGGGTCAGCAGAGCCTCCCGTTTCCAGCCCCTTCTCTTCGCAGCACCGCCAGAGCCTGTCCTCCTTAGCTGTAGCAAGGAGCCACAGCACAATTTCACTCACAAACTATTTTTACTAAAAACAAAAAGCAAACAAGAGAAGAAAGAGCGTCGCCTAGGATGTTATCCAGTGTTTTTATATCCTCCAGTGCTTGGGGCTTAGTCCAACAAAGGCTTCCTGGATTGGATGCTAATCGGATCAACCAAAGAATAGATATTTTTGATCCCTGCCCAAACCCTGTCTTGCAAATCACAGCAAGGCCCTAGGCACTGAGCTTGAGGTTCAGCAAGAAGAGCAGCGCCAGCCCCGACCTGGACCGGTGCAGCTGTGGGGTGTGGTGCGCTTGAAAGAGAGGAATGGGAATCTGAGGTTCCCGGTAGGGACAGCTGGCTCTAACGAGACAGTTCCTGCAAGAAGTGGGGTCACAAGGGGCTTGGGGGGATGTCTCGGCTGCCTGGAATGATCAGGTGCCCGCAGGAAGCTGATCGTGACCATGGTTTTGGGGGGAGGGTTGAGTTGGGGGGGAGTCACCCGTAGCAAGAGGAACAGGTGAATCTTCTCCAGTGAAGAGGTCAGCCTTGGCACGGAGCACACGGGCTGTACAGCTGCCGCAGAACTGAAGCAGCCTGATCCAGAAACCAGTTTGGGTGCAGACCTACACGTTAGGGTGCTGAATTCCGGGCATGGAGGAGGTTGCTTTCTTCCTTTGTTTTGAAGGGCTAGGGATTGAATCCAGCACCTCAGCACTGAGCTCCATCACCTACCATTTTTATTTTTTATTCTACAGCAAGATCTTCACATGTCACTAAGTTCCCCCGGCTGGGCTTGAGTTGGCCATCCTCCTGGCTCCGCCTCCACAAGGGCTGGAGTCCCAGGCCAGTGCCGCCACAGCCCTCAGTTTGCGGGCTCTTTTCTTGGGGAAGCAAGGAGGGAGGTTGTGAGCTGAAAGTGAGGGAGAAGGAAGAGACGCTGGAGGCTTGGGGAGGGAGAGGAGGGCCAGCACGGAGCTTGAAGTGTGATCAAAGGGCAGCCCTCAGACTCCAGGCCTTGAACTGAGAGTGAAATCGGCCCTGGCGTTGTGTTCCTGCGGCTTCATCCAGCTGTGCACAGCGGCTAGGAGTGGGCCGAGCTGGCTCCTTCACCCCCACTGGGCTTTTGCTAACTGAGAACAAAGGGATACGGGGATACAGGGATGCCATTACAACTCCAGACCCTGGCTTTGAGCTGGGCAAGGCCAATGTCAGGTGGCGGGGCCAGGGTGTCAGAGATCCCTGTGGGGTAGGAGGAAGCTGAGAAGCAAGCTGGAAAAACAGGGATGGACAAGGCAGGCTTGAGAACTCCCAGAGTTCTGGGAGAGAGTTCGGATGAGCTTTGGATATTTGCACTTGCTGAATTATGTTTTCTAGCAGGCCATGTAATGCTGCTTTTGTAATACAAATTTAAAAAAAATTTTTTTTTTTTCAAAAGTGAAGAAGTTGGCTTGGAGGGCAGGGAGGACCAGGTGAAAGGAAGTCGGATCACAGGGCACAACTCAGGAGAAGCCAGTCAAGATGGACAAGGGCACGGGTTTCAGGAACTCGAATTCTCCAGCGTGGCTGAGCCAGGGCTGGAGAGACACCGAGAAGGGCAAGGGTGAGAGAGGACACTGAGCTTCAGGGAATAGGGAGCCGCTGAGGGGGAGGAGCAGCTCCAGAGGTGCTCTTGGGCGCCTACAAAGGAGGAACTTAAAGCTGCGGGCATTCCTGGGGCTGCAGCCCCTCTGTACTGACCCTCCCCTCTTTTTGATCTGTCTCTCTGTCGCTGTGTGTGTGTCTCTCTCCGTCTCTCTGCCTCTGTCTCTCTGTCTCTTTCTCCGTATATGTGTCTCTGTCTTTCTGCCCCTGTCTATCTCGCTGTCTCTCTCTCAGCTGGAACTGTTGTGTGTGTCACATATATTTTATGCAACAGGAACGATAAAAGTGATTATTTTTAATTTCCTTTCTTCTCCTCTGTAATAGAGCTATTAGGCTTGGCAGATCCCTTAATATGATTACCATTTCTGAGCGATTCCGAATTGAAATGCATGCACTAATGGCAGTAATTGCGGCTGAGTTTGAAGGATGGGGCTGTGTGCCCACGTTCTCACATCTTGCCAGCCCCAAAGTACCACCGACTGGGGCTCGCCTGGCTGGGCAGGTGGCGAGGACACCACTGCGGAGAGGAAGTGGGGCCCAGCGAGGCTCTGGGCTTGCTGATTGCAAGGGCCAGGCTCACCACCCTGCCACGGGCTGCAGCACAGCCCAGGAGGGGCAGGCAGTGGCTTCCTGTGAAGGCTGGAGGTCTTCTTCTCCCAGACAGGGGACGATGACCGCTGCTCCTCAGTAGTCTGGTCAATTGCCCGGAGAACTCCCAGCAGTCACTACCTGAACACCAGCAGCACTGCCTGGCCAAGCTGGGAGAGAGGATGTTTTTAACCACACAAAGATGCATGGCCAAACTGTGTCACGAATGTTTACATTGTGAAATTTATTTCACTGAAAGACATGTTGCCATGGACCACCCTCAAAACCCTCCCCCTTGCTTCGAAGACACACCCTATCATTCTTGCCACTCTCTGAAGCAGTTCTGGACTCCTCTTTCACCTCGTCTTTATGAGGTGTGGTAAAAACTGCCCTGCAATAGAAAGGCAAGCGGGGAGCATTATACTGTGTCCTCATCCACCGTGTTCAGATACAGTAGGGTGCAACTTCTGACTCATCCTCAAAGTCAAAACGACCATGGAAGGCAAATGCTTCAGATTCTGGACATGGAGGGAGCCACAACCATGCCACTAATGGCGTTCATGAAAGAGGACTTGCAGAACTGCCACAGGAAGTGGCACAAATGATGGCATGAGGGTGTTCAAGGCGGGGGAGGATTTTGTGGCAGGTTCATGCAGTTTGTCCATGCAGCCCCTGAACCATAGGGAAGACCCAGGCCTGGAGTGATGTAACCGTGACCCTCTACTTCTGATGGGCATGGCAAGTCACCTCTTGGGGACACACTTTGGAGCTGCTTCCTGAATCACCTTAAGTGCCTGTCTGGTTATTCTTGACACCGTAACCTGTAAGAGTTCCTGTCACGTGACACCAGTAGCAAAGGTCATCAGCACTTGCTCCACAGCCTCTTGGTCTGTCTTCTGGTGGCCTTTCATGGACGCTTGCACCAGCCTGGCCCCTGAACTATGCTGGCCTGCATCAGTGAAGAGATGGGAGGTGACCTCGCCATTGTACTATAAGAAGTCCTGGGTTTCTTCAGGTAGAACCTGGTCCAAGATGCTGAATGGAGTCGTCTCCCTTAGCCAGACTGAAGGAAGTTCTTCTGTGACCCTGTCTCCCTATCACCCCTAGCCGAAAAGTATCCCAGCAAAACCCAGTTGCACTGAAATATCAGACTGCTTGACGGAGATGACGTTGGCCAGACAGCAACCCGAGAAGGAACCGGAAGGAAGAAAGCCCAGAAGTGATGGGAGCCGGGTGCTTTTCCTGCCTCTTCGCTTCCCCCATCTCCCTCTCTCTCCCTCATCTGTCCTCCCTCCCAGCCTTGCTGTCCTTGTGTCCCTGAGGCCTCCCAGAGACCCTCCCCACCAGGCATCCTCACCCAGACCTGCTCACGGCTTCCTTTCTTCCGCTGAGCCCAGCAGATGCCCGCCCTGGGTCAGCCGGGACAGCATCCGCACACACAACATGGACAAGTTTCAAGGATGACTCTCTGCTGCAAGCAAAGGGCCTGATAGGCTGACGTAAAGAAGGCTCCATGCGACGGTTCTCCTGGTGTGGACACAGCCCTAAGCCCGCCCCTGTAAATCAGATTCTGTGATTCTAGAGTGGGGGGGCGGTGGGTACATGCAATGTGGTATGGCAAGATTCAACCTATGGTCTTTGAGCTGAGACACATCCCCAGGCCTCTTTATTTTGAGACAAGGTTTCCCTGAGTCGCTAAGTTGCTCAAGTTGGGCTTAAACTTGTAATCTTCCAGCCTCAGCTTCCCAGAGTTCTGGGGTGGAATTACAAGTCTTCATCACCATACCTAGCTAGAATCCATGTTTTCCAAGAAGCAACAGAGATGTTGCTGATTCAGATAGAACTGGCTCCGTCCCCAGGAAGCATTTTGGCTGCCCATGGAGCTGTGTGGAAGGCAATTCCTTGCCATGTGGCCAGTCTCTTCCCTGTGAGGCTAACTTCCCTGCCTTTCCTTGAATGGTTAGAAACACCCAAGTCTTAGAGAGGTCCTAAGTACACATGCTGGTCAGTGTCTCCAGACATAGGCTTTCAGGAGACTGAAAAGTGCTCATAATGGCTATGTAGAAAAGTTAACCGCAGGGTCTGTCTGTTCTTCGTGGTCTACAGTCTGCAGCCTCCGTGATGCCCAGGTCATCTCTGCTGCGTCTGCCTCCTCTGACTGCACACACGGGCCCTGCAGGGCTCCTCTAACACCGTAGCCTCTGCGGTTAGTTGTGGGACTCTGCATTCCAGTTCTTGGCTCTGTCTGGGTTTCAGCTTCATGCAGAAACCTGAATTTGATTAACACCATTTGGGTCCAGTGCTCTCTTGCAATCCTCCTAGTTTGGTTACTTGAGACAGAGGATGGATCCGTGCAGTGCTTTTCAGGGCCTGGAAGAAACTGGCTGACCACGGGAGGCCCTGCCATCGCTGGTGTAGAGAGGGGCAGCAGCAGAGGGCAGGGTCCTATGTGCATTAATGAGACTGGCAAGAGGACTTGGGAAAATCTGGAGAGGCCTCACATGAAGAGAGCAGGACACATTATTGCTGTTCCACTCTGTCCTAGTTACTCTTCTCTCGTTTCTGGGACAAATACCTGACACCCAAAATGAAGAAAGGAAAGGTTCATTCAGCTCACAGTTACTGGAGGTGTCAGTCCATACTCAGCTGGCTCCTAGGCTGAGTGGAACAGGGCAGAGAGCATCGAGTTCATGGTAGCTGGACAACAACAAATGGTGACAGAGGCAGCCAACCATCCTGGGCAGCAGAGAGCAGCAGCAAGAGTCCGTTGCCCTGTCCCTCTTATATTACATTCAGACTTTCTGCCTCAGGCTACACCCATAATCCCACCAGTACTAAGATCCATAATCCCAGCAGTACTAAGACACATAATCCCGGTGGATCACAAATTAGTCTCAAACTCCAGAAGTCCCCGCCCCATGACTGCGTGAGGCATTGGGGGGACAACTACATACAAACCAGAACACACTCTTTGCCCTGGGCACATTGCATACCTACTTATTTAACCCATGAAGCAGGTTCTGTAGAGATCCAACCAGGCTCTAGAGCCCCTTAGTTAGCATCACACAACTCCAGTGGCAGTACCCATGGTTGACATGGGCCTCTGTGCTTCGCCTAGGAGTCCCACACTGCTTCACCACCTGAGCACCAAGAGGAGCTCCACATAGTCAGAAATCTGGGCCCTGAGGTCAAGTCACATTAGAGATCAGGAAGAGCCAGTGAGGCTCCAAGACTACAGCCTGCATCTAAGCTGCCGAGAACTGCACTCGTTGCTCCTGGTGCCCCAAGGGCCACCTACGTGAGTGGTCTTTTCTGCCCAGGAGAGTATTTCACCGATATTTCTGGGCTTCAGCAGTGTGTGGGTTCACCAGTTCCTCCGCAAAGCCTTTGATGAAGAGCATAAGGGCTTTGAAGTTGAACAGGTCCTGAGCTGCTTCTTGCAATGCAGGGAAGATCGCTTAATCTCTGTGTGGCTCCACTGTTGAAGAGGTGTTTCCGCCTTCTTCTTCAAGGGTGGGAGGTTGCAGGGCATGGACAGTGCTTTCTGCCCAGTGTTAGGCAGCACTTGCTCACATATGGCTTCTATAATAATAATGTACTGTTATAATATTTCTATATTGACTCCTAGTTGCTTGAATGAAGTCGAGGAAAGTGCCTTAGACCGAGGAGATGTCGAGAAATATTTGCTGAATAAATTTACTATACAAGGATACTCATAAATTCAGAGGCAGGGAAAGAGGCATAGTAAGGACCTTTTGGTCTTAGGCTACACTACCTAACGTAACACAGTATGTAGCACGTGTCAGCAGGTGCTCCTCCTAAGAGCACAAGAAGCCCGGCACACCAATGCGACATTTCCATCCACCCCTGAACACACACCCTCCTCCTGTGATAGTGCTTCTCATGATTCTGCCTCTAGTTTTTATGGTGTCAATTTATGTACCCCCAAAGAGCCAATCAAATGGATCTACGTATGTGAAAATAAAATAATAACCTTTGTTTGCAGACTTCAAGGACCTGGGGTGTCCTCTCCACCTCTCCTGCTCAGCCCTCTTCTCTGTGACTTGAGGTCATTTCCCTGTGATTTGTGATTGATACCGATGGACACCACCAGCTTCTTCTCAGAGTCCGCCCCCTCCTTTCTACACCATGAACCCCACTGGCTTCCTCCCATCATAGCATAGAGATTGGATCTTTTGCTTTTGCTTTTTCCTCTCCAATCTCCCTTCACACTCCCAGCTTGCTAAATCTCTTCTACTTCCATGGCGGAGAGAGGAAACGCCCCTCCTCCTCCTCCCTCTGATCTTTCTTGAGACTCCCACGGACCTGCCGAATGTTACCGTGGTGCAGTGAGAGCCCCTTCCATGAGGGCAGGCATGACGTCATGTGTGAGGCCCAGCCCTCATCCTTTCTGTGCAGGAGCTGCGAGAGCACTACATGTTTCACCTTCGCTAGTTTTTTTCTCACCTACAAGGTAGAGACGGGAATGTAGAAACGGAAGGCCTCTGGGGAAATGACTTTCTGGAGAAAATCACCCTCCAGAAGGACCTCTGCTGCTGACACTGCAGTGAGCTTCGCCTCTCTTTCTCTCTCCCACAGAACGCCCGCCATGATCGGCTGCTCCTTCGTGGTCAACAGGAAGTTCTTTGGTGAAATTGGTCTTCTGGACCCCGGGATGGATGTGTATGGAGGAGAAAATATAGAGCTTGGGATCAAGGTTTGTGAAATGGTGTCTCTTCCTTTGATTTCTGTGTGTGAGTGAAAAGAGATTTTTAATCATGTATGGGATGTATTTGAAGCTCCTTGGAGTTGAAGATTTAGTCCACACTTCTTAGAGGATCCTTTTGTTTTATTCCTTGAGGACTCGTTTTGGATGTTCACCAGAGAGTTTGGTTCTCTCTCTCTCTCTCTCTCTCTCTCTCTCTCTCTCTCTTTTGAAACAGAGTCTCACTGTGGTACAGTTTAGGCTGGCCTTGAGCTCACTTTGTATCCCAGGCTGATCTCAGACTCACAATAATCTTCCTGCCTCAGCTTCCTGAGCGCTGAGATTACAGGTGTGTGCCACCACCCCTAGTTTAAGAGTTTGATTCTTACTTCCATCCAATTTTGGCTTCTCCTTAAATTTTCCTAAAATTGAGGGAACTACTTGAACTAATAATTCTATCCTGGGTACTTTGGTTATTTGTATTCATGATAGATTTATGAGATGCGGGAGGAGGAAAGCCTCATATACTGGAAACCCTCCATTCCTCAGAAATGCTACTGGCTGGTACAGACACAGGAGGAAGTAGAATGAGCACTTATTAGGCTCCCCTGTAACGTGAGCTGACATTGACATGGGGAACCTCCAAAAGGTCTAGGGAAAACTGATCTCCCAACCCAACCTGGAACGAGTTTGTGTTCTCTAAAACCAAAGAATGAATTTTAGGAACAAGTGGAGATAATGAGCAGAACATATTTATTGAAGGAAAGAAAGCTCTTGTCTGAGAGAAGGTTGGGAGGGGGGTCCCAAGTGGGTGGTCCCCAGGAAACTGTCTCTTTCATGGACTTTTTTTTTTTTGGTCTTTTTGAGACAGGGTCTCGCTATGCAGTTGAGGCTGGTCCTGCACTCACTTTTGTAGCCCAGGCTGGTCTCGAACTCGCAAATCCTCCTGCCTCAGCCTCCCTAGTGCTGGGATTACAGGCGTGAGCCACCACGCCCGGCTTTCATGGACTTTTATAGTGTAAAATCATGTGGTGGAGTGGGTCTAAGGTGAAAACCATGGGAGCTCGCTTAGGTGGGCATGAGGTGGGACAAAACTATGGTCAACCAATGAGGTTAAAAACACCGTTGCTCAGGTAAAATTGATTAAGTCCAATACCAAATGGGGAAGTGAGTCACTTAGTATCAAGTGGGTATGAATATGGAACAAGGTCTCTTCCTGTTGGAGGTTGGGTTAGTGACCATTAAGGCTCTTTTAAGGGGATCAGTACCTTTTTTATTTTATTTTATTTTATTTTATTTTATTTTGAGACAGGGTCTCACTATGCAGCTCAGGCTGACCTTGAGCTCATTTTGGTAGCCCAGGCTGGTCTCCAACTCTCACTGATCCTCCTGCCTCAGCCTCCCAAGTGCTGGAATTACAGGCATGCGCCACCACGCCCGGCTAATACCTTTTTAAAATATCAATCTTTGATGCACATTCCTAGGGAAGTAGGTGGCTTCATTTGCTTTCTCTTTTGTCTTGAGGTGTGGCCCAAGGGGTGTCTGCCTCTGGCAAAGCTGTGAAGTCACTGTCTCCTACGTTGTATCCTTGAGGGCCTGGTCCTGTCTGACTGCCTATAATATTTCTATCTAGTTCAGCTGCCTACAAGAAGATTAGTAGATACTGTTTTATCTGCAAATATAATTCCACTGTTTTAAAAAAGAAGCTGGAAACCATTGGTGCATTCTAACCTCTCCACCTCAGAGTTAAAGTAAATAAGTCCCAAGGGGACTAAAGGCAAGAGGGTATCCTTGGTAGCTCCTGACAATGATTTTTCGTTGTATGAAACTTTAGTCAGGCTCCTAGGCCTGTCTCTGCACTTCCTGTTAGAAGCCAGTCTTAGCAAGAATCTGCTAAGTATGCTTAGCAAGAATCCTACACCCTGGATGGGTGACGCCTGTCCACATCCGATCAGATTCCTAATTCTCTGCCCTTCATCCCCATGTGACATCTGATCCTTCCTTGCTGTCCCCAGAGTGACTCCTCCAGAGCCAGAGCAGGAGTTAACCTCATGGAGTTAGTAGCTGTCCCTCCACTGGCTCCCACTGTGCTCCCGTGCTGTGCCTTCCAACTTGCCCATGGTATAATGAGAGTTGGGCCCCAGCTGTGCCCCTTCCTGCAGACCCCCATTGTCACAGCTCCTACACCTGTCACCAATGGCTTAGAAGAATTTCTTCCTTGAACAAGTATCATTAATTTGGTCACCACCACCAATAATCACCAAATACTAGATGCTTATTATGCTTGATATACTCAATATTGATGTTGTAAAGAAGCCAGGCTGGGTCTCTGGGTCACTGCTATTTGTCCTGAACCTCTGTATTCTTGGTCATAGCTGGCTTGTCTACTTGGGAAGGAGGATTCTTGGGGACAACTTGGGACACGACTGTAATGTTTCAGAAGTACTGCATTTCTTCTGGCTTCCTCTGCTGCTCTCTGATTTCTATTCTGCCCAGGTGGGACCCAGTGCATAGTTGAGAGCCCCAGTAAAACAAAGTCTACATCTGATCTTACTGGTTTTCCCTAAGTACCCAATATTGATCACCCATTTTTTTGACTCTTACTGGACTTCCCATTTGTATTTGACCTCTCATTTGCAGAATGAAAAGCTTTGTCACCCCATATAATAAACAGATAATGAAGATCCACTGTAATGAACACCCCAGACTACATGAGTAAAGGGTATGTTAGGGACCATCCCTGAGTCACAAAATCATTGCCCTTTTAAGACTGCAGATTATTCTTTGTGCGCTTTTCAGTTTCAGACATTGAGGGTTCTTCCCTTGATGGTATTGACATAAGCTTTTCTTCTAAATCCCCGCAATGCAAAAGCCCAGGATCATAGCTAATATATTTGTCATCCATCCACTTTGAATTTCATTGGAGGAAAAGATCCATCCCCAGCGTGCTGAGTCTTTGCCTGCAACTTCGGCTGCACTCCTCCTAGTTTCCCCTTCCCCCACTCCCTTTTCGCCTCTTTCTTCCCTTTGCACTCATCAACTTCCAGCATACCGTAGAAGTTTCTGTTCTCTCTGTGTGTATTGGTTTTCTCTCTCTCCCGCTCAGCGAACTCCCTTCAGTGCAGTTTTCCCAGTGCCAGCTCTGGGGTGCAGATATCTGTTTTTCTCACCTTTGCATCCCAACCATGTAGGGCACAGCCTGGTTTATGGCTCAGTGAGTATTTGTTAAATGAATGACTAAAATGGAGTAGGAGCAGTGAAACAGGAGAACTAGGCCAGACCAGAACACAATGATGGTCGCACGGGAGACAAAGCTAGGTGAGTTCAAATAGTTTCTGGTGGGCCTTTCCTGTGAGCACCAGGAGATGAAGAAGCCTTGTGTGGAAAGAACTGAGTTTTCATTTTTCTTTCATTTTATTTTGAAGACAAGAGAGAACGAGCATATCTTGAGAAGGAAATCAGGTGAGCCATTACCTCAAGAGCAGGGAGCAGGTGCTGGGTGAAACGCTTTCCCTGGGGAGGGGCAAGTGCAGGTAGAGAGCTTGCTGGGACAAGAGGGACACGCGGATGTGAGTGCCACCGTAGGCTGCTCCCTTGAGACGACAAAGTCTGTGACCGCAGAACTCATGGTTAAGGCTGACTAGGGAAAAGAGGCAAAGTTGCCCTTACTCACAGAGGTATTCGCTATCATTTTCAACCTGGAACTTCCCTTTACTAGCTTTTTTGAGCTATCATTGACTTAAGCTTATGTGTGATTGAGATGTACAATATGATCTATATCATATAAATGATAACCACCATCGTCACAATTAGTACATCTATACCTACATAGTCACTATCATGTGGGGAATATATTAGTCATTTTCCTGTCACCAGGACAAAATACCCAATATGGAGCCTTAAAAGAGGAAACATTTATTGTGGCTCATAGTTTCAGAGGGTTGAGTTCATGGTCAGCAGGCTATGAGGCACAACTGGCATGGTACAAGGGCCTGATGGTGGAAAATTTTTTAACCTATGTGGGCCAAAAAGCAGAGAGAGAAAGGAGGAGACAAGGACAAGAATACACATTCCAGCCCTGCCCCTGGGGTGTGCGGAGACGGTGATTGAGACTGGGCATGGTGGCACATGCCTGTAATCCTAGCACTTCCAAGCCTATGTACAGCCTCGCAAGAGCTGGGATTATAGGCACGCGCCACCACCTGCAGTCTCAGTTGTCCACTCAGTGTCCTCCAGGGGCAGGGCTGACACCGCAGGCCCCGGGGATCGAACCTTTGGCCCATGCACCTGCTTGCAGGCACTTTAATCTTCTGAGCTATTTGACTCAAAGGACATCCCACAGACTCAGGCCATGGAAGTTCTGGAACCAACTGGAGTAACCACAGCAGTAGATTGGAACGCTTGTTTCTTTCAGAACAGTTATTTAGAAGTTATCAGCCACCTAGGGTGGCCAAAGGCCTCAGGCCTTCAAAACAAGACTGTGTTAGCTACTTTCCTCTTATTGGGGCAAAATACGCAACCCTTGCAGTTTAAAGGAGGAGCAGCTCACGAGGCTCACAGCTCCCGGTGGGTTCAGTCAACTGTTAACTGACTCCAGTGTAGAAATGGCACGATGGAATGGGTTGGCCAGAGAACACTGCTCACTTTTCATGGTAGTCGGGAAGAAGAAAGAAAGGGAGATCCAAGAACAAGAATGACCCTTTCAGGTCACACCCCAGGCGATCCACCTCAGACGAGGTCCCATGAGCTCAAAGCATAATCAGCCGTGAACTCAGCAGTGCATGAGTCACTGATAGGTGCAGTGTCCCTGTGGTCTGAAGTGCCCCCTTTCCATGCACAGGAGATGTTGGGGAGACATTGAGATCTAAACCTTCTATGGCTCGTATCTAGGTGCCCCCCCAAAGCCTCATACAATCATGATTGATTAATGATCCAGTGTGGGGATTATGGGTGTGAGTGCTGCCCCTGTCCCAGGGCAGATAGCCTCAATCCCGTGTAAGCCAGTGGAGAGAGGCTCCCTAGCTATTCACACTGCTGCTCCCCGCTTTGCCTTTTGCTGTTTTCCATGACTATGAACTGCTGACCTCTGCCATGCACTGCTCTGCCCTGGAGTCAGATGAGCATGAACTGAAACCTCCATAAACTATGAGTGAAATAAACCTTCCCTTCCTTGATACTGGGTGTCAGATACTTTGTGCCAGCAATGAGAAAAAAGAAACCAAGACAAAGCCATAACAAACATGGAATCCGGCACTCACGCTGACCTCTTTGCTTCCTCTCTTCTTAGGCTGCTACTCCTTTTTGACAGAGAGCTCTGACTATACATGCTGGGACTGTTGTCCCACTCAAGGCCTCTCCTCCATGACATTGGGGTCCACCATGAAACATCTGTGTTACACAGATAAAATGCTAGCTTTCACAGCATTTTCCATCTTGAGACCCTTGCCATCAGTGTCTCTGATATCTAGCAGCCTCTTTGAGGCTCGGCCTGTCTGTCTTTTTAGAGCAGTGGTTGTCAACCTGTGAGTCGAGAGCCCGGTGGGGTCGAACGACCAAAACACAGGGGTCGCCTAAAGCCATTCCGAGTCATAACTGTAGCAAAATTACAGTTTTGAAGTAGCCACCAAAATTATTTTTTGGTTTGGGGTCACCGCAGCATGAGGAACTGTATTGCGGGGTCACTGCATTAGAAAGGTTGAGAATCACTGTTTTAGAGCATCCATTGAGCACTGTGATTTGGACAATGGTCACTTGCAGAGGCACGCCAACCATCAATTCCATTTAATTTTCTTGAACCTCAGAGTCGTGCATCTTTGGCTCTCTTTCCCTGGCTGTCACTGTGCTGATGAGCTTTCTGTTAGTGTTTCAAAACGTCTGATATAATCAACCTATAAAGAGAGTATAGGTTTATTCTGATTCATGCTTATGGTGGTTTCAGTCTGTGACTAGCTGCCCTGTTGCTTTTAGGCTGTGGCAAGGTGGCATCTCATGGAAAGAACGCATAGTCAAGCAAAGATGCCCATCAAATGCCTAGGAATAAAAGAGAAAGGAAGAGACCAGGGCCCACTATCACTTTTAGGGTGTGTTGCTGATAACAAATTCCCACCTCCTGAAGGATCTACTCACTCCAGAAGGCCACAGTGGAGAATCAAGCCTCTTAATACATATACCTATGGTAAGCGCTTAACATCAAAACCATAGCAGTTATGATTTGATACAAAGCATGGCCTGAAAGAGATCATCTTTGATTATGCATGTATCTTTGAAATATGGAGTTAAAGGGGCTGGGGAGACAGCCTAGCAGTCTAAGTTCCTGTCTGACAAACACAAAGGCCCAACTTCGATCCCTGGTACCACATGCAGTGCCAGTCCTGAAATCTGGCATGGTGACACAGGCCTGTAGTCCCAGTGCTGGGCAGGCTGAGACAGGAGTGTCACTAAGTCCAAGTTGCATAGGGAAACCCTGAACCAAATAAATAAATACGAGATGTTTAAAAATTTTATTAATTTCAGTAAGAAAGAAATAGCAATGAGAAAGTTTTAAAACATGCCAAAGGGACAGCCACAATAATCAATAGACTTCTTAAAAATTTAGAAATACAGAGTTAGAATCTAACTATGAGTTAACTCAGAGCAAATGCTGTGGTCTTATTCATGTATAACATAGACCTTACAGTTTCACAGAGGAGTCTTTAATCTAGAGGAATATATTATGAATGGTCCACAATTCAGCTGAATGCTTTTAAAGACAGTGGAGGCTTGGTGAGTACTTTCTCTACTCTAGCGGACATTTCCACTAGGGATTCCATGGTTGATAGGCTTTATGGTATATCTGTGAAATTTATGACCAGTATATAGATTAAATAAGTAATTATCAATGAAATAAATCTGTGAAGATAATAAGGAAGCATGCTACAGTGGAATATATTAAGGGAATATCACCTGGGGAAAGTGTCCTCAAGGAACTTTTAAAACTTTTTGAATGAATCTTATGTAGTCAAAGAAGTTTTCTGCAAGTGTAAGTATTCCAGGCATAGATAACACTATAGGCAAAGACTGGAATGCTAGAAGCGAAGTTGATTCTGGGAACTGCAGGAGATCAAGTTGAAAGGAGCAGAGAAGAGGAAAATACCATAGATATCTATGGAAGAATTGTAAAGAAGGATTTACAATTCTTCTGGATTTTTCTTAAGTATCTTTGTATCTGCTTGTTTCAATTATACTTTCTGTTCATGTAGTGACATCAGGCTGATGAATACAATATCTGAGGTAATAAACTTAGTAAATGGTTATATTGGGTCACAGTTCCAGGGGCTTTCAGTCTAGGATTGACTGGCCCTGTTGCTTTGGGGCCACACATTATGGTAGGGACCATGTGGCAGCGCAGTTGTTTACCTCATAGCCAGGAAATCAAGGAGAAGAAGAGGAAGCAACCAGGGTCTGCTTTGAGGGTATGCCTCCAGTGACCTAAAGCATCTCCCAGGCCCCAGCTCTTAAATTGATCACCACCTCACAATAGAGCCAAACTGAGGCCCAAGTCTCAACACAGAGGCCTTTTCGGGCATTCGGGCATTGTAAATCCAAACTATAGCAACTGTTGTTGTCAACATTTGAGATGGTTGGAGAGATGGATTGATGATAGATAGATAGATAGATAGATAGATAGATAGATAGATAGATAGATAGACAGACAGACAAACAGACAGATAGAGATGGCTGATACATCTAGAGTCTTAAAAACCCAACGCTACCTTCATGTTAAGTCTAAGGTATTTAATAGTCAGAAAGACAGTGGTGTTAAGCTCAAATACCTATGTTATAGAATAATAGTGTCACTAAATTTCTCTTCTGGAGACTTAACAACTTAAGTTTGCAGATCAAAAAATTAGAGAAAAAGAAGGGCTACAAAGATAGCCAATATTTTGGCCCTAGCCCTTCAAGATCAGTGAGGATTCACGATCTAAGAGAACCTTTACTGTAACATCCTATAACTCAGTGGAGTACCAAATTTTCTGTTCGAGGAGATTATGGAGAAACGGAGGAAAGAGGTCGATGACGTATAGTGTACATAAGCAGAGTCACCTAGACAGAAATCATTCTCTCAGGCTTTCACAGAGTGCAAACTGGTCAAGCATTGGCCATAACTCATTCAGATGGCTGACACTGACAAAAGTTCTACAAAACACTGTACATGGTTTCAAGGTTAATCCTGAGGGAATTGTCAGATACAAAAGTCACATGTTTTGTTATATAGGTCTTGCTTTAACTTGGCCTTAACCACCCAGCAGAAAAGTTTAATCACGAGGCATAAAAAGTCAAGCAAGATTAGTATGGTGAGCTATAAAAGGTTCAAGTCAGTAGCTTCCGACATTGCCAGTTCCACCAATAACCCACTACTATTATGGAATATTGGGCTATGTATACAACTACTTTCTCTTAGTTTAATGAGAAGAAATATTTGTACAATAGTATTTAGAAAAATTATCATGTCTGCATCTTGTACTTGGAACAAATACCATGAAGACAATATGAATTGTATTAGTTATTGTGGTTGTCCTACCAACATGTTGTAAAACTGTCCCATTGTTATTTCTTATTAAAAGAAAAAAAAATAAATGTATCATTACCATTTGGAAAATGGACTGTAAAGCTGAGTACATTCCAGAGGGAAGGTTGGACTATGATTGAGGAAAAGAAATGGGCAAATTCCAGAAGTCAACAAGAGAAGCAAAAGAAAGGAAGTGGGGTCAAGACTGAGCACCTGTGGGATGCTGGTTCTTTCCATGAAGAGCACTACTGCTGGGAGAAGGTGGAGAGATGACACCTTCGTCTGTAGCTGTGACAGGCCTCTGGTTTCTAAAACTCTATCCCCAGAGGTATTTGTACACATAGGGACTAAGCTAAGAAGAAACAACTAAGCCCTAGACAGACTTGAATTTCTTTGACATGTTGATTACGCTTAATGTCTCAAGAAGGAAAAAAGTTTGCTGGAGCAAAAAAGAAGGGAGGCTAGGCCAAAGCCCAGGGTGAAAAGCAACAATGTATTCTTGGAAGGAACAGGTGAAGAAGAGATTGGCAGGGACTGGGCTGACAAAGAAAAAAACTCAAGAGGGCTGGGTTTATGGCAACTGCAGGCAGAGCTCGCAGTAAGTGCCCTCAAGGAGTAGGCACAGTGAGTGCTGCTGTGGAGGTTCAGCTGATAGAGCGTGGTGGTTAATGAGGGTGAGGAGGCGATGGGAGCAGGGTTAGGGATACTCCCTGGTTACTGAGCGATGGGGTGGAGTCACTAAGTAGAGAACACTGATCGGGCAGTTCTGCAGGCAGGGTTCTGAGAAGTGCCACCCTAGGAATGTGGAGTCCCAGGGGTAGCAGGCCTCTGTGACCTCATGGTGAGATGCCAGCAAAATGCAGAATGGTGTGGGAGCCAAGCCTAGAGTGGGAGAAGGTCTGCCATTATCACCCTCCTGGATCTGCTGAGCCATGGTGCTTGGGATGCGGGCTGGCTTCAAGGAAATAAGGGGCTACGATGTGGTGATGTCTTAAATTTTTAATAGATACATGGACAGACCGACGGACAGACAGACAGACAGACAGGCAGGCAGGCAGGCAGACAGACAGACAGACAGACAGACAGACAGACAGACAGATAGATAGATAGATAGATAGATAGATAGATAGATAGATAGATAGATGGAGCTTTTTAATGAGACAGGTCTCACTAAATTACTAAGTTTTCTAGGTTGACTCCCAGAGTGCTGCCAGAATTATAGATATATATCACCATGCCTAGCTGTAATTTCTTTTATAGTTTGGACCATTGGCTTGAAGCAGGCCTTTGCCTTCCTAGGGTACACTTAAAAAATTAAATAGTTAGAAAAGGGTATGGGGACTATAGGGTCTCACTACGCAGACTGGACTCATAGGATCCTGCTGTCGGGAGCTTCCCAAGTGCTAGCATTATAGGCACATGCCACCGTGGTGAATCTCAACTGCAGTCTCTGTATGCCCCGGGGGTAGGGCCAGTGTGGCACGCTAGGGATTGAACCCTGGCTACAGCACTCTGCCTAAGCAGGTGCTTTATCTACTAAGCTATTTGGCCAGCCCAAGAATATTTTCTTTAATTGGGAACCATTCATCATTTTTTCTTGAAATGCTTTTGGTAAAATACTCCCAAGAAATATTTTGAGATTAAAACAGCAGCAACAACAATACCACACACACAACTTTCCTATCTCTGTTCCAGATTCCCATTCTAGACAAGTATGCGTATCCCCTACTGTCTCTTTTGATCTTACCCTCTGGCTTCTGTGTCACCTCTGGGAGGTGCAGTCCCACCCACCTCTCTTGGAGCCACAGCCCATGTGGCCCCCTAGCTGTAGAAATGAATCTGCAGTGGCATCTTTTCGTTTGGTTTTCAGTGTGACACAACATACCCAGCCTCAGTGCAGAACAGGGTTTTATTGAACATGGAAAGCACAGGAAAAAGTGATTTTAAACAATGTCTGGCATCAGACAATAGCACCGTTTTGCTATCTTTGTTAAAATATATTGACACAGTCTTAAAGATAAGTAGCAGATGAGTACAGGTGGAAAACTGAAAACATATGTAATGCCCATACACATTCATGCTGGAGTGTGTATCAACATATACACACATACATACCCACACATGCACGCACATAAGCACACACACATACCCACACGAACACACATCTCCACATACACCTCTATACACACACACACACACACACACACACACAGACACACACACCTCCACACACACATACACCAAATGTCTCTTCCGCAGGAGGCCTCCCAAAATACAGACAGAAATGTGATAACAGCTGTAGTGTAGAATGTCTTCTTTTCTCTATGTTGTCTGTTAAAATTCCATAATGCCAGATATTTGGGGACAGGCCAGCAAATCTACCCTGAGTGAACGGAGGGGGTTAGATTACTTTGTTTCTTGCTATCTTTTTTCCCTCTGAGCAAATTAAGACATGAAGAATTTAGGCATTACATTTTATGGTAATTTCTTTTACTTTGATTCAAGATTGTGTTATGTAAAAATTGACATAAACACTAAAATAGAAGAGTATAATGAATCTAAATGTACTAATCATTCAAGCTCAGGAAGTGTCAACATTTTTGCTCGTTTTTTTTTTTTTTTTAACTGTCTTTTGGGATTTTTTAAAGGAAATCCCCAGATGTCATGTCATTACATCTATAAATATACTATGGTACATTACTAACTTATGAAGACTTTTTTAAGCATAGGCTGACATAATATGCATAGCAAGATTTAATATCCAATTCACATTTTCTCAAAATCTTGTCATATTTTCTCAGAAAACATAAGTTTTTATAGTTGGTTTGTCCAATTAATTCCAAAAAAGCCCACCCTTGCACTACTTGGGTTTTATTTTTCTCCTAAGTATCTTTTGAAATTTCTGTTTATCTTAACTATTTTCATGTCATTTGTCTGTTGAAGAAACTTAGTCATTTGTCCTATGAAATTTTGCACTATCTGAATTTAGCAGGCTGATTCTTCTTGATGTCTCTCAGTTGTTCCTCTGGCCTCCATTTTCTCTACACTGTAATTACATCTTAGAACTAGAAGACCAATTAGATCCTCCATCCCTCCTCCTCCCCCTTTCCCTTCCCTTTCATCCTCTTCCTCCTCCTCTTCCTCCTCCTCTCCTCCTCCTCCTCCTCCTCCTCCTCCCCCTCCTCCTCTTTTTCTTCTTCTTCTTCTTCTTCTTCTTCTTCTTCTTCTTCTTCTTCTTCTTCTTCTTCTTCTTCTTCTTCTTCTTCTTCTTCTTCTTCTTCTTCTCCTCATTTCCTCTTTTCCTCCCTACTTCCTGGCAAGAATAACACATGGTAGTGTAATGCCATAAAGTTCCAGTCACATCAGGAGATGACAAAGTCTGATTGTTTTGCCCTCAGTGATGTTAGGATTCAGCACTGAGTTCAGACATTGTGAACCTGACTGATCCTTAAAGAGCTCACCATCAAACTTTTTGCCTACTCAATCAATGGTCTTTGGAGCCACGTATGATCATCATCTTCATCCACTATTTCATGATGGATTTACAAAAATTCTACAAAATAATGGATTTTAAAAAGTAGTCTGCATTCATTCTACATTTATACACTATGATTCTTCTATTAAGAACTTTCCCTCTGCAGCTCTTTGGATACCCTAAAATACAGTTCAAACAAAAAAGCAGGATAAATGCTCCATGTCTTCCTTTAAACATTTTTAGAAAAATGACTTGGTGCCATAGCAACCTGTAAAGATGACCAATGTGGCTGTTAGAGTCTTTCTTCTGGCAATATTATGAACTCAAAAAAATTTTTTAAATGTATATTTTATGTGTCTCAATCCATTAGAGTCATTATTCATTCCCCCCTAGTGTATATGTGTTTTTATGAAGGCATAACTTAATACAATAAAATTACACAGGTTGTCAGTCTTCAACTGAAGGACTTTCACCATTCCATACACCCTTCACCTTCCAAAGTAAGATATTGAATATAATTTGCCTGAAAAAAAAAAAAAAAAAAAAAAAAAAAAAAAAAAAAAAAAAAAAAAAAAAAAAAAAAAAAAAAAAAAAAAAAAAAACCCTCCTCTGCCCTTTTCCTGCTATTTCTTCCTGAAACCCTAACCCTGCCACCCCAGTCAATCATGTTCTGACATTTTTCCCCAGAGATGACTCGGGGCTGTGCCAGAATGGTATCTGATGGCATATCTACCACATGACAGCTGGATTCTTTCCACTAAAGTACCATTTCTGAGATTCTTCCATGCCGTAGTGGTGCACACCAGCCACGCGTTTGCTGTCCTGGCTGGCAAGTCGGCACTTCACCGTGTCAGTACAGAAACACTGGTTTGTTCATTTTCTCACTGTGATGGGTGGTGTCTGGGTGTCTCCCTGGGGACCCAGGTGATTGGACTGTGGGGTCTGGCACCTCTCTGAGGTAGCGATTTGGAAAGACATAGCTGCCTTTTTACTCCACCTTTTGGCCTTTGCGCCCTGGCTGCCGTGATGTAAACAGCCAAGTACATCTTCTCGTCTGGCAGGCCAGCCTGCCATCAAGCTAGTAGGCTGTGGACTGAAGCCACGAACCAAAGCGAATAGGACCTCCACTTGTATGTCGTAGGCATTAAATTCGCTGTCCCAGCAATGAAGAAAGTGGCTGGGGCACTTGCCGGTGGAAATTTGGGTTGTTCTCAATTTGGGAACATCACGAGCATTCACCTAGTCTTTGTTAGACGTATGTTTTGATTTCTCTTAGGTAAATGCCCAGGAATTAAATCCCTTGGGCCCATGGAAAATATGTCTCACTTTTTAAGCAATGGTCAAGTAGGTCTCCATAGTGAGTCTCATTCCTATAAGCACCATGTGAGAATTCCAGGTATTCCACTGCTGGGATAGTATTTGGTATTGTCAGAATTTATTTTAACAACCCTCGTAGGTTTGCGGTACTACTGCAATGTTGTTTTCGTTTGCATATTGATCATATTAAGCCACTTCCAAACTGATCATATTGAGGCATTGTCTTTGTACTTGTAGAAAGTTTGAGTGTCTTCTCCTGCCCATTTTTAGACAGTATGCACTTTATTTTATTGCTAATTTACAGGGCACATAAGGTGCACTCTTGGACAGTTCCATCTTCAAATATACACACTAGGAGTGTCTTTTTACTCTACCAGTGGCTTGTCTCTTCATCTTCTTTGCTTCCTACTAGGCCTTTTACGGCTCTGCCTTTCACATTAAGGTTGATGATCCACAAAGGTTCTGAATAAAACATAAGAGAATACCTCAAGGAGGGAAATACCTGTCTGAGGGCCAGTGAGATAGCTGAGTGGACTAAGCACCCACTTTGGCAAGCACAGGGACCAGGGTTTAATCAATCCCTGGTTCCGCATGCCATGTCGGCCTCACCCCTACCTCTGAAGCATGTTGAGCCGACAACCCAATCCGGGCATGGGAAGCACACACCTGTAATCCCAGCACTACTGGGGAGGCTGAAAACAGGAGGAGCTGCATAATGAGACCCTGTGCCAAATACACAAATGAGAGAGAGAGAGAGAGAGAGAGAGAGAGAGAGAGAGAGAGAGAGAGAGAGAGAGAGAGAGAGAAAAGAGAGGAAATACCCATCTGAAATGGAGAGTAATTATCACTTAAAGAAAAATTAGACTTCATTCAAACTTACAGTTTTGACACATCAGAACATAACCATTGCAACATGAATGGGCAACCCCAAAGCCCAGCTTGCAAGTAACTTTGAGGCAGGACAGGTAGCACAGCAAAGCGCCCCAGAGTGCATGGGACCCCAGGGCTTCATGAAGCAGGCCTCCTGGCAACTTAGCCCAGAGCACTGGGCTCTTGCTAAGTGAGTGGGAAGGGCTTAGCTCACCCTGGGATCCCAGACCCTTTCACAGAAAGGATCCTGCAGAGCAGCCCCATGCTGCCAAACCACGTATGCACTGTAAGTTTCAATGGATCCTGTTTATCTTACTGATCTTAAGCTATGCAAACACTGGGAACCCAGTTCTAGCGTCTAAGTAAAGTTCAGTGTTGTTATTTCTCACTGCTCTATTGAACCACAGCTTCTGAATGTGCCCTGATTAGTATAACCACGTGGGCTCTCTGGATGGCACGGCTTACGCTGAGCGAAGTCTATTTTTCTTAATCATTCAGTACACCACTAATTAATACAGCATAGTAGGCCATTATGTGGTGTACTGCACTTTAATCGGCCATTCAATGCTTGTTGGAAATTTACTTATAAGCCATTAACATGTAAGTGAAATTATGAAGGGAAAAAATGAATAGACAAACCACCTGACAGGCAAACTTCACAGTGCCTGTATCTTATCTAGATGATGAATTAAAAGTCCTACAATCCAAGATAAAGTAATGGCAAGGGGCTTTCAGAGCCATTTGCCAAAAGTTCCAGGCAAAATTTCCATTCTCCACTTGTCTAGTTCTCATCCCAGACCTTAAATTGGTGATTTTTCTAAGAAGCCCTCATTCCTTCTAATGAGAAATAATATTTAGAGACCACAGTTTTGTGCTGTTGATGCTGTTGGTTCATTATATCTAAAGCTTTGCAGTAAGTAAAACAAGACTACCATTTTAGGGAGAGCAATATAAACCATCCTTTCCTACTAATAGCTCCAATTCAAATCCTTGACTACAGGATTATGAATCTTTGATTTTATATTTACTTACCTTGAAAGTCTTCATTCATATTGACTTAATTTCTTATTTGTTCTCTCCTACTATCTATAATAATAACTTTGAGTTTAAAATTCCACCTAACAAGTAGACTGAATGAAATTGAATGCTTCACTGTGTTCTGTTTCGTTCCTTGAATATATTCCACTAGGAATGGGTAATCAATGCTCTGTTTTATAGTTATTTAAGGTGATTCTTTCTCTGCATAGTTATGCCAGCCTTTCCGGATGTAGAATGTTGGAGTCATACACCAAAGCACCATCAAGTTGAGTGTTTTCTTTTTCACTGAGGTTGCAATCAGTGGACTGAATCTCTCGACCTGAAGTTTGAACTTTTCCCAGCCAGTGCCACGTTGCCATAGCGAGGCGTACCAAACACTGCCTGCTTGGGGTGGATTTCTACACAGTGCCCTCTCTGAATTCCAGCCACACAGCACCTAGTGATTCACACTGCCAGAGCAGCTGCAGGCCTGGGCCTTGACACAGGAGGCTTTGCACTGCGTGTAAATCTGTCCCCATCCAACACGAGTTTTGGTGGGAACAAGTACCCAATGCATAGCAGTTGTCAAAATTAAACTCAGCTCTGTGTTCTAGAGCTGAGAAAGCATGAACTCTCACTCTGGGTGGGCTTGCATGTCTGAATGCCGAAGCTCTGTGGTTCTACTCATTACTACTACTACTACTGTTGCCAAGATATTGAAGAAAAATAATCTAAGAATTTCAAAACAGGCTCTTATGGTTTGTGCATCCTCCCAAAACCTCATGCAGTCATGGGGCGAGGAGGCTTCTGGAATTTGTAATTGATTATTGCAGGAATGGGCACTGCAGCCCTCCTGGGGCAGGTGATTTGCATTTCAGTGTATAGAAGGAAGAGTAGCTGCTTGAGCTGCTGCTAGCTCTCCCCTGGCTCTTGCTCTTAGCTGCCACCATGAAAGGCTGCCCTCTGCCATGTGCCTCTCTGCCTTGGAGCCAGCTGAATATGGACTGAAACCTCCAGTAACTGTGAGCTAAATAAACCTTTCCTTCCCTCATTTTGAGTGTCAGGTATTTGTCCCAGCAATGAGAGAAGAGTAACTGAGACACAGGCATAAGAAAAAAAAAGTTCCTTCTATCTTCCTTTCCCGAAAATCATCCTGATTGTGGTCTTATTCCATTCTGAGTCTTTATAACTGGATAGCACACACTGGGTGATTTACAAAGAGTAAGGGTTTATTTAGCACAGGGGTTTATTTAGTTTGTGGACCCTGAAGCCTAAACGTAGAAGATCATAGTGCAGGAATCTGCTTGGCATGTTGTGAGACAAGAAAATTCTCAGTTCAAGGCCCAGCTGGGCAACTTAGTGAGACCCTGGCTTCAAATAAAAAAGTAAACCTGTATGGGGATATTTGGGTCTCTAGTACCCCAGGAAGGAGAAGGCGAAAGAGGAGGGGAGAAAGAGACAGATGAGGAGAAATAGAGGAAGAAATGCTGCTAGAACCTTTGGCTGGGTGACAGCTTCGGGTCTGAAGGGCAGCACACACCGAACTCCTCCTTCTCGGGTCACTAAGGCCGGCATGTAGCCCATGGCCTCCTTTCCTTCGGGGTGCTTTCTGGACGCCCCATCTCCAAGTGCTCCAAACATATAGGGCCTTTCGGATGAAGGTTCAACTTGAGTTTTGGAGCCTACAAACAGCCAAACCACAGCGATGGTCAAGGCCAAATTAAATCCTGATGCTGCCAGAGATGATGCGAAGACTCGAAAAAAGATTGCGTGTAGGCATAGAGGTAGCGGGCCTTGAGGTTGTAGGTATGGGAAGAGAGTGTTTGTGGAGGCAGCATGGAGCAGGGCCACATCAGGAACAGGAAAGAGAACCAAAGAAAGAGGAGCTCACCCTCGCTCTTTCACCCTGGGCACCCGTGAGTCTGCAAACAAGCAAGCACGAAGTGCGAGGATTACTTCTCACAGAGGCCATTGTACTTCAATGTGATGGGCCAAGCAGCACTTAGAGGGAGCACTGTTGTTGTTGTGCTCCTGGTTGATAATTTGAGATTGTCATATGAAAGAATCCATGCTACATTTAAGCTTCGTGTCTCATTTACTTCATTGAACATTATGACCATGAGGCACATCCGTGAAGGCAAGACGGATGCCAAGTTCATCCTTTTACAGACGGATGCCAAGTTCATCCTTCTACAGACGGATGCCAAGTTCATGCTTTTTCACTGCAGAGTCATACTCCATTGCATGCAGATAATAGGAAGCAGGGAGATCTTTCTCAAATGGGGAGAATAAGAGATGGGAGACTAGGAGAAGGAAGAAAGGAGAAGTGATCTAAAAGAACAGAGTTGAAAAAAATAGAAATAGAGCTTTTGCAGGCAGAAAGTAGGGCAAGAGAAGAAGGGAGGGAGAAGAGAAAGAATTGAGGTGTTTCTGTACTCTCCGTGAAAAATGGAATTATTTTGCACTGCAGAGTTTTACTAATAAAGAAAACTTTTCAGACATAGTACTCACCATGGAGGCGGCAAACCGAGGACCGCTGCAGCAAGAGAAGCGCAAGTCCAAATCTCCAATAAGGAATGTACTGAAAGCCTGTTTCCAAATAAAATATATAGGGCTGGGCTGATAGATCAGGGGGCTAAGTGCCTGCCTGGCAAGGACAGGGACCAGGGTTCCATCCCCTGTAAAGCATGCTATGCTGGCCATCAAGACCGGCTGTGGTAGCCCATGCCTGTAATCCCAGCACTGAGGAATCTGAAACAGGAGGATCGCTATGAGTCCTCGCTGTGTAGTGAGACCTGCACTGATTGATTGGTTGATTGATTAGTTAATTAATTAATTAATACATAAAAGCCTAGAGATGTTTTGATTCACAGCACTGCAAAAGAAGGAGGAAGGGAAGATGGAGGAGGAGGTGGAAGGAGTAGGAGGGGGAGAAGACAGAAGAAGAAGACAGGGAGCAACAGGAGGAAAGAAAAAGCCCTGATCTGGGCACAGGGGTGCACGCCTAGAATCCCTGTACACTGGGAAGCAGAGCCAGGAGCATCACACGGTGACATGCTGCCCAGGCAATGGAGCAAGTCCCTGCCTCAGTAGGAAAGATGGGATCTAGGGAAGTGCCTCCATGTTCAAGAGCCCCTGGGTTTGATCCCCAGCACCACAGGGGATCAAATTGCTGAGTGACACTGACATCATCCTAGATACAGCACGAGGCGTTTTCCAAACATGGTGTCATTATTCAGGGCTCATGAGACCTCTGTGAATCAGTCCATATTGATCCCATTTTATAGATGATAATACTGGAGTTGACAGGAATCGAGTAATTTGTCCAAGATTGGCAGCTAATAAATAGAAGAACCATGACTCAAGTCGTATCCGTCTGTCTTTACTGTTCTTAGGAGGTTCTCCACCTACTGCTTGGAACATTTGTTCATCTGGAGCTCCTCATCCATACACCATCTGGGTAACTATGGCAACACTCAGATGCGCAGCAATGTAGTCAAATAATAGATGCTCATGATACTGCTTGTATACAAATACACCCCATAAAGCAATCCTATTTGTAATAAATAGGCTGTTCATAATCCTTATGTAGAAACACAGATAGATAACGTGTCCATACATACATTTTATGGAATACACAATCTCCTATACAGAGAACTATAGTTATGTAATAAACAAAAATGTGTTTGAAACAGCATGAAATTGAATTTCCTCATCCATAAATTGTGTTATATTTATGTCTAAGTTATAGTTCAAGAAACAGACCTGTGATGTTGATATTTTTATAAATGCTGTCTAATGTAGTTCTATTAGGGGAGATATATTCGCTGTGCTGAAATGTATTATCATAATAGCCAAACCATTTATTCTACCACTGGAAAATTGTGTGTGGTTATTCTGTTTAGAATTTCGCTTGCCTGCTCCTGGCCTGCCAGATCTATTATAAATTATCGGAGGCGTCTGTGAGTTATTTTATAGGAAGCATCCATCTATTTTTACAACTCCAAAAAGTCTGTCACTTGCATTCATCTCCCTGGGAATAAAGCAATAATTTGATTCTCTATAAATGTGAACCTGAATTTACACCATCCTCTCGAGCTGGGACTTTAGTGATGTGGGTGATTTATGGCTCTGTGTTTCTGGGGCAGGGGACTAGAACATGGCCTCCTGCTGTGTGGGCTGTCATTTTTCTCTATTTCACTATTTCCAAACACAAAGGAATATGCAGCTCCACCTGTACACATTCCACTTAGGTTCGCACCGTTTTGCTCCCTGCCGTTGTCAGTGTGTTGAATGCTGGACTGGAAGGGAAAGTCACAGAGGTCCTGAGTTTGTCCCTTAGAGCCCTGAACTGAGGAGTTGAGTAGATATTTGTGAGCAGGCCAGGGGCACTGGGTTGTGCTCAGCCTTTAGAGACTCCCAGTAGAGTTGCTTATACTTTCAGGGCTTCAACAGCAAAGAGGCACAATGCCTGATGATCTCCTGGGACTCTGTTGCCTAGCAGGCAGGCCAGTGTCATCCATCATTGCAGTTTCGTCCTTTGGCCTACAAGGAATGGGCTTGTCCCAGAAATCAGTCTTCTCTCTCCTTTTCACTTTCTCTTTAGCAAAGTAGGAAGATGTCCCCTTATCAGCTAAGGGGACCAAGGCCGCTTGTGCTTAGAATTGCGCGGGCTACGAGGACCAGGAAACTTGGACGTAAGGAAACTTTGGATTATCACTAAAATGAGAAAGCTGAAGGGCGTGAGTGTGAAGTAATCATGCTAGCGTGGGTCGCAAGAGAAACTAGAGTGCTGGGAAGCCCAGAGGGCAAGACTGCACCAGGGCAAGCCAGCTGCAGAGCAGTTCTGGAGGAGCCCGTGTGATGGGTGGGATCAGACTGGTGCCTGGGCTGTCTTCCTTAGGCACCCTGCAGCCTGATGTTGGGCCAGCCTGGCCTCTCTTGACAAAACCACCCACCCCTCTGCAGCAGAGTGCCCTGCAGAATCTGGGTTGCACATTACAATACCCTGCATGTGAGTGGCTTGTGCTTGGGGGCTGGGCCTCCTGGAAGCCACTTGTCCTTGAAGATGGTTTCCTAAGTATCACATGCCATCCTGTCTCTGCAAGAAAGTGACGCGTGCCAGCAGCCTTCATTGTGAAGAAGTCTTGCACAGACTACTTGAAGGAAGGCTAAGTGGATTGCGGCAGCTGAGTTTGCCAATTCCAACCCTCATCTTTGAAACCACGGTCCATCTCACTGAGAAGGTCACACAGGTGGGGACGCAGTGAACAGTCACACGCACGCACCGCCTGCTTTACAGAAAATGCCCTGGCACCCCCTTGGATGATTTTGTAATTAATTTCCTCCCTTTTTTTTAAATCTCAGAGGGAAAACCCATTGTGCATTTGTCAACCCTATGAAGTATTTAAGCTATGTGTTTCCTTTGTGTGGCTGAAATGGAAAGAATTAGAGTCTCACATGTGTTCTGAAGCTTGCATTTATGCTTCTCCCCACCCCCAACCTTTTTTGGAGACACATTCAGATTCCATTTCTCCTACAAGAAATAGCCATGTAAGAAATTACAAAAGGTCCATTCTGTGGATGTAAAAGAGGCCCAAGAAATATGCAGATTTCAGAGAAAAACTATCATTTTCTTTTTTAAATGTGTTTTGATCCCCACTGGCACTTGTACCAAGTCTTTTTTTTCCCCCCCTCTCATCCAGGAAATCAGTTATTCCTTTGGGCTCAGAAATTAGAGGCTTTTTGTTTTCAGAAAGTTCTCAAGGGAAAATTACTGTGAGGATAAGATGAATAGACTGGCTGAACTGAAGGCCCTGGCGAGGTTGGGGTCCTGCTCTGAGCAACAGGAGCGTTCTCTGAAGTTCTTTCGACTATTTTAAGACCCAGAAGACAGATCTAGGCAGAAGTGGGTAAGAAAGGATTTCTTTAGGACTAGATAGTGGAAGAATGAGATCAGCCAGAGAAGGTTGGTCAGTGTTCAAGGACCAGCTGTATAACAAGTTGCCCCCAAACCAGCAATTATCTTATTATCTCTCCTCTGCATCAGAAATTCAGACAGATCATAATGAGTTAGGAGTTGAATTGTATCCTCCTACCTGAAGTCCTAACCCCTGGAGCCTGTGGATGTGATCTTCTTTGGAAAAAGTCTTTGCAGATGTGGTCAAGTTAGCATGACTTCATTCTGGTTAACCTTCATCCTATGTGACCGGTGTCCTGGTGAGAAGAGAAAGATGTAAACACACAAAAAGAGGCCATGTGACAACAGAGGGATGTGACTGCTAGCCAAACACCGAGGGTCATCGCCATGAGCCGGGAAGGGGACAAGAGAAGATTCTTTCTCCCATAGGTTCCTGAGGGAGCCTCATCCTGCTGCCACCCTGCTCCTGAATATCTGCTCTCCAGATGGAACAGACAACACACTTATGCCATTCACAGCTACCCAGTGTGTGGTGACTTGTTTTAGCCCTGAACACAAATGGAGTGAGGATAAAGATCTTGTTCTGTGAAGTCTGGGTTGTGGTGAGAACTGAAAGACAGACACGAGGACGTGTGGGCTGTTCATCACATGTGTCTTAGCGGATGCCTGCTGTCGCCTGGAGCCTCATGTTGGCCATCAGGCAGAGCACCTCCACGTGGACCCTCCCGGTGATCTCTGTGGGTGGGCTGGTTTGGGCATTTCCATAGCTAGCTTCCAAGGGCAAGCACCTCAGAGGACCAGGCAGAAGCCACATCATGGTTTATGACCTCACATTGGAAGTTGTACAGTGTTGCCTCCACCATAGTCATCAGTCCAGGGGAGCCCTGGACCCAAGAAGGGGAACACTGACCCCCTTCTTAATGAACAGAATGTCAAGGACTCACCACAGAAGAGCACGGGATGCGGAAGAAAACAACTGCAGCCATTTTGGGAAAGCCTAGACTGCCACAGTAGGAAACACACTGCAGGCTTGAGCATATTTGACGGTCTCCATCCAATAGGAGGGGTCGGAGCAATCTGTCTGCCTTCCTGTCCCTCTTTACCTCTTCCATTTCCCTCATGGGACATCTCTGCTTCTGCACAGGGTCCTCGCCTTGCTTTCTGATTTTCCAGCCAAGAAGAAACTAAGCTTCAATAAACATGTCTCAGTGCTACGGACAGGGAAGTAAGCTAAGCCATGGGTCAGGGCCTTCGTTAGCTAAGAAGAAAGGTTGCTGACCTCATGGACACAGCACATAGAGGACAGCCAGGTGGATGAGCACCTGTTGGGCTAGGCCAAGGTGGCTAGTCCCACAGGTTAAGTGAAAGCCAGCGCTAAGGAGCCAGGACACTGGCCGAGGCGATAGGATTCGCCCCATTTCAGGGCCCTGTTGCAGCACGACCACGTTGCTTTGTAGGGAGCTAATACATGTCTTCTTCTGCCTCTCCTGTGTCACTGTGCCTTTAATTCATCATCTCCCTGCCCTTCCCCCTCATCTGTTCTCATGATCCTCTATATTCTGCAATAACAGAATGATAGCTCCATTTCTTACTAGAAAGAGAGATGCAGCTCTCTCAGAAAGAAGGAACATTCTAGAAGAGTCTTTATCTCATAATGCCACTGGCTTTCTCTAAAGCAGCAAAGTAGGTCACTGAAGTGCCATGGCTGACAGCTGGTCCCACTGGTCAGCAAAGATGTGGGTGACACTCCCATCCTGTCCATGTATATCCCCCGTGTGAAGACACGACAGCCATACTTATTGTTCCTCTCATCTGGGCTCACTGGTAGCTGTTCGCTTCCACTGTGGCTTTGGGTTTGTTTGGGTTTGGTTTTACTCATCTTCAGTGTAGGAGATTTAAAATTGAAGACTTGCGATACACATCTCTGGGAATGACAGCTCTCAGTGAACTTTCTAGAAACATGTAAAAATGGAATTCAAGATAAAAAGAATCCTATGGAAATTCCTTGTATTCGGTTTAATTGACAAATATATACTGAATGTCTGACATGTTCAGACATTGGCAGTACCCGGGTAGTCACAGGACTCCAACACTGTAGACATGACAATCTGGTAGAGGGTAGCCAGTAAGCAGCTCAATCTTTTCAAGTAAGCAATACCAAAATGAGTGGAAACGATCTGAAGAGAGAGTCTTGAGCCATATATTTGGGCATTGGTTTGAGGCCTTGTCGTCAGGGATGATTTCTCCAAGAGAGAATATTAAGGAAGCATCTAACGGGTGAAGAGATAGACAGGTGGATCACAACCACAAATGTTCCTGAAGGACAAGAGGACTTAGAGGGGCCTTCGCATTTGAAGACAAGCAGGTTTGCTCAATTCTAGAACCTAAGGAAGGCCTGTGTGGCCAAGAAGAAAAGGGTTAGTGGAGCTTGAGAGGGATGAGGTTACAACAGGACAGGAAAGAGCCAGGTCTTGTGGGCCTCACAGGCCACCATACACTCCAGTTTGCCAGAGTCATACAGTTCCACACAAGCTCAAAACAAGATTAGATTCAAACTGGGAAAGAGAGGAGATGCGCTGATCTGGCTGCCCTGTAGACAGACTCTGAGGGACGTTGCTCTCTTTTATAGCACAGGGGCATGTGGAAGATGATTGCCTGCAGAAGGGCGGCCCGAATTTGGAGCTCTGAGTCCCTAAGCTAAGCTATAACTCATGATCCTCCTGCCTCAGCCTCTAAGAATGCTGGGATTATAGATACACCCGGGCTACTGGATAAATTTTAAGAAAATGCCATTGCTTCTGCCTAAATTGAAGTCCCTGGGAGGACTCCTAGAGACCAGCCATTGGAGCATAATTTCTTACCTGGATGCTACTGACCTTTACAGCCGGGAAACTGCCATGTGTGTATGCTTACGTGTGTGCGTGTGTGTGTGTGTGTGTGTGTGTAGGGTGGGCTGCATGTTACAGGATATTTAGCGGCATCCCAACTGTGCTTCTCCCATCACTGGAGTTGTAGCAGCCCAAAATATCTTCTAGCATTGCTACTGTCACGGGGGAGGAGGGGCCACACCACCCCTAATTAAGGATTGCTAATTTAAATTATGCATCTTCATTCTCAAGGAGTTCTTGGGAGCCTGAAAATTCTTCCTTATTGTCATATTGTGCAGTCGTCCAAAGAAGCACAGCCCACAAACAGCTACAGAGTAGGCAGGGGAAAGACAATTAGGAAAACAAAGCGCTTGGGTGAAGAAGTCGCAGTACACAAGGGGGAGAAACAGTGACATAGAGCAAGAGAGAACCAGTCTTCCTGGAAAGCTACAGGACAGGAACCTGGGCACTGAATAGGGAACCAGAGGATGCACTGGGAAAGGCCAGGCAAAGGATCAGCCATAGACGAAAGGAACCGGGGGGCCAATCCTTTTGGCGACAGCCAGCATGGCTGCTCACCGTGCACGGGGCATCAAGTGGTCTGAGGGCTCACAGCATCATGGAACAAGATTTCAGGATTTCCCACCGTGTGAATGGGAAACGCAGGCACCTGCAGGTGAGGTGAGTGATCCGCAAAGCCAAAAGAAGAAGTCGGTGCCCCAAGCCCACGTAGGTCAAGGCTGAGCTGTACCTGGAGAAACAGGACGTACTACAAGTGCCGGAGGTGACGCATGGGCCAGTGGAGAACGGAGTCCAGGTAGAAATGGGGAGACTGGCGCTGGCTAGGGATCCTGAGCAGAAAGACCAGGAGATGGAGAGTGCACAGGAAGGAACTCTAAGAGAAAACTCAGAGAAGAGAGAGGCAGAGTCTGGGAGCTCACCGGCCCCGCCTGCATCTCAGAATTTCCGTGAAATCACTGCACATCTCTTTCCTCCGGGGACTGCAGATACGGGATGGATCAAGCTTAGCGGAGGCAGCTGCAAGTAGGTTCTCTCGCGCTGGCCCACGCAAGGCTGGCTTTGTAGTCCTTTCACACCGGCTAAATAAATCAGTATGTCTCCCGACTTCCATGGGCGCCATCACAAATGAGTTCTTTCTTGTCCTAAACTCATCATCTTTAGGGGAAGGAATTTTGGAAGCATCCCTAATTTTAAAAATGAAATGTGTAAAGCATTTTTCAACTGAACTATAAATCTACAAAGAGCAGTGGTGCTATTTCATGCTACTTTGGGACAAATATTGCTCTCTTTTCAAATCTGGAATTTGAGCTTTTTATATGCTCAATTTGTGCTGAGAAGGGGCTTTTGATTCCAGCCTGAAGGATTCAGGGCTAAAGCAACGCTCACTTCAAAATACAGTGACTCCACTTTGCTGGCCAAGGGGAACCTGGGAAGACAAGAAAGGTTACAACTTTGGTACTTTGGCTTCGAACACTGCTGCATTATGGAGTAGTTGGAGCATTCCAACTAGAAATGGAGGTACGATCACTGACCGTGGGTCTCTCCAAGATGGCTCTCTCGCTTGCTGGCTCTTTTTCTAAAAATTTAAAGAGCAGCTGAGGATTGTAGCTGAGTGCAGAGGTCTTTTTTTTTTTTTTTTTTATGGCCGGCTCAGCCTGCCCTGAGGGCAGGGCTGGCGCAGCATGTGGTGCCGGGGATCGAACTGCGGTCCCTGCAGCCGCCTAAGCTTTCCTAAGCAGATGCTTTAGACCACTGAGCCATCCAGCCGGGCCCCAGTGCAGAGGTCTTGGTTGCATTCTCTACTTACTGTACTGAAAAAAAAAAAAAAAAAAAAAATAGTGAGGTTATCTGTGCCTGTTATCGGACAGCCTGACCTTGAAGGTCTCCTGGGACAAGACACTTGCTGTTCCCTCTACTGTCACTGACCTGCTGGGATGTGTGGATATTATTGGTGTTTTTAATGATTTGTTTAGAGTTCAGACCATAAGTCAGGCATCACGTCCAGTGGTCAGCCCCTTATTTCATTCTTAGCCCCGCCCCCTAGGCGCTGTCACCGTTATCACACAGTCCAGGAAGCCGCGTCACGGTGTGCAGGAACGGAGGGGCTGGCTTTGAACACAGCCCGCATGGATCCAGGGGTTTTGTAATAATTGAGCAATGTAGACTTGCAATTCGCGCTGCAACTACAATGTGCCAGCTCTCCCTGGCTGTCACACAAGGCCACTGCTTCTATTCTGTGCATCGCTGTAACTGAACTTCAAGTCCTCTTCTACGCAGAATTTCTTCAGATTCCTAATCAAAGTTGTGAGGAAGCCCTCCTGTGTCCTGCCACCTGCGGCTTCCCTGCGTTCCTCACATTTACAGGGAAAGTGAACCAGGTTCTGCTCCGGGCCTCAGTCTGATGCTTTTGCTCCTCTAGAGTGTCTCCCCCTGGGCAGCACTGCTCAGAAAAGAGCCTGATTTTTCATAGGTGGCAAAGAGTGGGGTGGAGAGAAAGGAACAGACCTCATTCTAGAAGTGATGCTGAAAGCCTTGCCGTGGACGGGGTCAGTACCCACACCTGCTCTGCCATAGAAGAGAAATGTTTTGGGAAATTGACTTCAGCAACAACCACAGGGGCAGAAAGCAGAACACTGAAGCCATGACACACGGAAGACCTGATTCCAGCATCGCTAAACAGCTGTGTACACTCATCACCTTTGAACCTGGCCTGCTCTCAGCATGGATACAGTCGACCTTGAGGGAAGCTTGGCCTTGTGCCAAGCTCCTGTGTGTCCATTCTGTTGCTTATTCACTTAACACAGTGGTCGGTATCTGGAGGGAATCAATTCCAAGGCCTGCCCTCAGATGTGAATAACCATGGATCCATAAGTCCCTTGTCTAGAGCGCAGTGCTATTTGCATATGGCCTCTGCCTCTCCTCCTGCATACCTTAGGCAAGCTGTAGATTACTCCAAATGCCTCATAGGATGTAAGTACTGTGTTAGTAGTTAACTATATTGTTCTGAGAATGTCAAGGATAGTCTCTGCATGTCACAGTACAAATGCAATTTTGAAAAATATTTTTAATTCAAGGTTGGCTACATCCATGGGCACAGGACCTACAGGGGCTGAAGCCAACTCTACTTACAGAGTGATAGAGAACTCTAGGTTGCAAGCAGAATATTAAGCTGTAGGGATAGAAAGCTCTCAAGGCAGGCCTACTGGTCCAGACCTATAATCAACCCAGCAGTCTGGGAGGCAGAGGCAGGAGGATCACAGGTTTGAGCCCAGCCTGAGAGAGTCATTAAAAACAAAAAGTAAAAATACTAAAAGGGTTGGGAATGTAACTCACTGCAAAGGCCCTAGATTTAGTCCCCAGTACCACAAAAATCAACAAGTCTCCTTCTCAAGGATCACAAAGAAGTCAGTGACTCTCCTAAAGCATGCTTAGCCCAAAAGGCAAATGTTCTCGGGATGCTCTAGGATTATAGCAAAGACCTCCAGGACCTGGGAAATAGGAGTAACTCACTTTATAGTTATAAGGATACCTTAGAAGACACACAGGACAGATAAAATTCCCAAGGAGCAGAAACTGATATAGCTTAAGAGAAACTTCTCAGGGTCAAGGCCCTCAAGAAAATGTAAAGCACAGTGGATGTGACTTACTGGCTCCAGGATTTGTGCATTGGAATGGATCAGTACATCCTCTTTTCACATGTGACGCCCCCTCCACGTGCACTCTGTCACAAGTGTGGCCAGTGTGCTCTGGTAGTCAGCACTTTGCATAAGGAAAAGGAAGCGCTATGGCTCTGGCAACGAGGACTTTTCCGGAAATTGTCCTCTCTCCTGTCACTTTCCACTTTATTGATGTCTTGCTTTATTATCTTTTATGTCACCTGACCATATCACAGAGCAGCAACAGCACATTTCTGTCTCCATCTATACTAAGGTTCTGCTTGTGTCTGACGATTCATCTTTTCATGGCTCTGATACCCCACACACACCCTCTCCTACTCACCCAGGAAGGGGATGGTTGTGGGACTGGTCGATTTTGCTTTTATTTATTTTTTTTTTTTATTTTAATGAGAAAGGAACAGCAATGAAAGAATTTCAAGACAAGGTAGTAGGACAGTTACAATAATTGATACATTACATATTGTTGTCTTCATAGTAGTTATTCAGAGGACAAGATGCAGACATGATATCTTATCTAAACACTATTAGTACAGATCTTCTCATTGAACTAAGAGAAAGTAATTATATATATTACTATTATATATATACATATAATATACATATACATATATACATATAATTTTAAGGACAAAATGATTCTTCATTCTGTTCAAATTTGCTTTTAGAGCTTTGGTTCTGTTCAGTATTCATCTATCCGCTTTGGTTTCATCGGTGTTAACTCTTCTTGACACCCACAGATATGTTCACACACACACACACACATAGTAATTGCACTTAGATTTATTTTGCTCACAGTTTTGGGTATGTCAAAAGACAAAAATTACAACAAATATAATTGAAAAATCCAATTGAGTTTTTATACAATTCTAAAATCAGACAAGACCTCATTCTATAAAAACAAACTGTGGGATCTGATGGGACAAGCAGAGAATGTTGGCTTCATAGGCAGAAAAGAGCTGGGCAAAAGCAGAAAAAAGAACAGTAGCAGATTGGTCATATCACAGTTATTTTCCTTGTAAAAATTAAAGCAGTAGGGACTCCTCTACCAGGCTGGTTCCACCTGCCCTCTTTGGAGGTTTAGCCAGTCTCTCTTTTTCTCTTCCTGAGTCATGGGGGTCAAAGGCAAAACCACAGAGATATCTGGTGTTAAGGAATAAATGACCCAGCCGGACGTGGTGGCTCACGCCTGTAATCCCAGAAAGTATGTACTTCAACAAGAAATAGCCAAAGCTCTTTGTCATAAGAGTAAAGTCCTTGAGAGCATAAATGTATATTTAAGTCAGGTGTTTTTTGAAACCTGAAACAGTTAGGAAACCAATTTTACAGATTCTCCTAAGGCAGAGGAGATCGTTACAACGATTAGCTAGAAACACAACTGCACATAGGAAAGTGGAACAACACTGAGAAGAAAGCACAAATCCTTTTTGGATGCTCTAAAGAGCCAGTTAGCACCAAAGAAGAGCAACCGGTAAAAACTGAAGAAATATTTCAAAAATGTTGTAAGAGAAGATGACTGATGTGGTCATCAGACGGGGAGACACAATCTATGCAGAGTAAGAATTCTCAGTGGAAAAGAGGAAAAAAGATCCCGGATGAAAAGAGGAAAGGATTTTTCTTACTATGCAAAATCTTTTCAGTAAGATGAGATGCCAGTTGCTGATTCTTTGAAATTTTTGCCTACACAAATGTCTTCCAAAGTTCTATCTAGTCTCCCTTCCAGAAGATCTAGTATTTCTGTTTTAATATTTAGATCTATGATCCACTTAGCTTGTAGTTCAGTGCATGGTAATATATACGAGTCTAGTTTTAATCTTTGACATATAGAAAGCCAGTTTTTCTGGCTTTCTATACCCCATTTATTAAGGAGGGCATCTTTCTTTCAGTCAAAACATTTGGCTCCTTTGTCAAAAAGTTATGTGGCTGAGTATGTTTCGAGTTGTTTTTGCACCTTCTAATCTAATTCACTCTCAGTTCTAATTTTTTTTTGGCAAGTATCATCCTGCCTCTTATTTTATTTTATTTTATTTTATTTTATTTTATTTTATTTGCTTCTTTTATTTTTAATCACAGTGGCTTTATATTATAAGTTCAAATCAGACTTGTGATGCCTCCTGCCTTATCTTTGTTGCCCAAAATTGCCTTTGTTATTCTAGGTCTCTTCTAGTTCCAAATGAATTGGAGGATTGTTTTCTCTAGTTATATGAGGTATGCTGTTAGAACTGTGAGCAGGATTGCACTAAATCTGTATAGCAGTTTTGGCAGTGCTTCTATTTTCACTATATTGGTTGTTCCTACCCAAGAGCAAGGGCCATCCTTCCATTTTCTGGTATCTTCTTCAATCTCCTTTTCCAGAGCAATGTAGTTTTCAGCATAGAGATCTTTTGCTTCCCTCATAAGATTGTTTTCTAAGTATTTCATTTATTGTTAAGTAGGAAGAAAATGTTCTAACAGGAAGGGCAAGTAGGAAGGGGAAGTGGGAAAAGACAAAAGGGAAAAGGATAAACAATGACAAAATCAGGAAGAAGTAGAAGTAAACCATCTGTAAGTAAGGAGGGAAAGAGAAACGAAAGAGAAGGTAGGGGAATGGGGAAAATTGGAAATAAGTTGTATCATGTAGAGTAGGACTTTCCTATAAAGCATGTTATCATTATGCAGACCTAACATGTACCAATCAACTTTATAAAACAAGAAAAAAGAAGGCTCTTCTATCCCTTGACTTTCCATCTCTTTTTGGTGCTTTTGCAACAGAGTAGACCAAAGCAAACTAAACTCCCTTTTCCCTGCTGGTAGTCAGCACCCTGAAAAACACCCCAAAATGTGCTACAACTAGTATGCATGAGCTATGCTGTTGTAGTGGCTTTGCTCTGAACATTGAGCTTAGCCAAAAGGCTAAGCAATGAACATTCACTTGCCTAAAACATCAAAGTTAATGCCTTGTCCATGTCAAGGGCAGTGCGAGTTAAATGTCTCTCCAGAGCAGGGCCCCAGTGTGCTTCCTACTGATGTAGGACAGTCTTATGGTTTGGATTTTAAATCTATCCCCAAAGTTCCTGTGTTGAAAGAGAGGCAGAAAGGAGACGTGGGGGCCAAGACAGTGCTGCAAAGCCACAAAGCCTGGGGCTTACCTCCTCCCACAAGACTCCCCCTCCTGTACATCGCAGTGGCTCACAGTAGCACACCAGCATTCCCCTGAGTGAACAACTGTGCCCCCCACCCGCTAACCCCTGCCACGATGTTGCACCCCACTGTGGCCCAGAAGCAGTGGAACCCAGTGTCTGTGGCCTGAAGCCGTGAGCCACAATAAACCCTTCCTCCTTGAAGCTGCCTGGTTGCACATCTTGGCAAGGGATGGAGAGCTGCTACAGGTGGCTGTGAACTGTTTCTTTCCAGCAAGGGCCTGATGAGGTCCTCCTCAGCTGGCGATGATCACTGCGGGAGTGCCTTTTGCTCTCAGATGCAGGCATGGGAATGCACCAGTAGTGTAGGTCTGCAGTCTCAACTGGCTTCCAAATCAGTGTGGCAGGGAAGAGAATGAGCCTGTGTTGCTCTCAAATGCGCTGGCCTAGCGGTGAC
>PVJA010003399.1:43218-95623 GCA_004027025.1 Myocastor coypus | reverse complement strand
AAGACAAGAGTGACATGTATTCCAAACATAATTTTAGCGTTACATTGTACTATAATCAATATGCTGAACCTTTTGAAGGTTCTTGAGACCAATATCTGATTCATCCTGTGTACATAAGTGTATGGTTTTGCTATTGATGTTTTCTGCTTTGTCTGCTTCCAGTCACTTCGTTGTTTAATCCATAACACATTCAGCTGTGCTATGCCCTTAAGTTCTTGTTTTCTTCTTTAAAGTTCTTATATTAGGGAAACTATACGATATTTACACATGTAGGTCTGGTTTATTTCACTAATGAGTATATGTTCAATGCTGTGAGGAAAAAGGAACCCTTCTCCACTGCTGGTGGGAATGAAGATTGGTGCAACCATTATGGAAAGCAGTGTGGAGGATCCTTACAAAACTAGAATTGGAAGTTCCATTCAATCCAGCTATCCCCCTACTGGGAATTTTCCCAGAAGTACTGAAAGCTTCATACCATAGCGATATCTGTGCACCTATGTTTATAGCAGCCCAATTTGTAATAGCCAAATCTTGGAAACAACCAAAATGTCCATCATTTGAAGAATGGTTAAAATAAATGTGGTATTTTTATACAATGGAATACTACTCATCCATAAAGAATGATAAGTTTGAAGACTTCATATGTTCATGGTTTCAAGGTTAACCGTGAAGGGATTTGACTGACTTTGTCAGGTACAAAAGTTACATTTGTTATATAGGTCTTGCTTTAACTTTGTCTTAACCATGCAGCAGAAAAGTCTTTTGAACTTTTAAAAGTTGCATTCCATCATGTCTTCCCTGGCTATCAAATCTTTCCCTGGCTATCAGATCTTTCTTTCTCAATCCAACTTGAGTACCAGCACACAGGCAGGTGTTATCTCTCCTGGCTCAGACCAATTCAGATGATAGGGCTGCCTTTTTGAAGAAGGGAGGGGACATCCCTGGAGTGGCTAAGAATGGAAGGTATAGACTTGGGCCCCTTATTTGCATGAAACATCAACAGAGAGTTTCAGCTCTGAAACAGGTCTGTAGCAGTTGATCACTCCCCAGACTCTTTCAGAGTTTTAGTCTAGCTAGTCTAGTGAGGCTCCCTCCTGGGCACTGACCCTCTTGTGCTACAATATAGGCCTTATTCCTGTACATAGAAAAGGTACCTTCTAGTTGCAACTTTCATATTGATTTCAACTACTAGCACAGTCATTCTTGGGCTATAGCTATAATGCCAATTATCAGAAGGAAAATGTTCATGGATCTGTACCAGAGAAGGTAAGTTGAGAACAGAGAATGTCATCTCCCAAGCATGTCTGGGCAGATGTGCAGATAAAAATTATGGAGAAGTTCTTTAATGTGGTTGTTGCTCCGTCTAGTTTACAGCAGCAACAGAGGGTGGAGGGAAGGACAAGCAGATGAGGTCTCCATGACCAAAAGTCATTCCTTAAATTTCAGTTGAACTATGAGTCCTTGAACTATAGAAAATATGCAGGAAAGAGACCATAAGCAGGCTACAAGGGTTGGTAAGCAAAAATAATTTGGTTGTTTAAAGAAAAATAGGGGGGAAAAACAAGGAATGAAACACAAATCTAAATACCATTTGTAAGAAAGACAAAGTATCTTTTACCTAAAGGATGTGCCTCATAATCCACATTACTACTTATTACACACTACATGCTAGTCATTACGAAGTATTAGACACCTGTTAATTCACCAAGTCCTTAGCTAATTTCCATATCCTACACTTTATAGATTAATAAATATAGCATGAATGGTTAAGTAACTTGCCTAGAGCACTTAACAATTACATGCCAGATTCTGGGTCCAAACTCCAGTATGACTACTACACAGTTTCTTTCCTCTGAGGTTCCCACAATCCTTTGCAGAAGATAACTCTTCAAAGAATCTCAGACTTAGTGTTTAGTAAAGAAAGTCCCCACTTGAAAGCTGGGCAGACACTGGCAAGGAAAAAGCCATCTTCCTGCAATCAAATATGACCACCTGCCACCCCACTGGACTTGGACCAAGAGAGGTTAAGAGGATGCTTTGCACATTTGTCTAAACACAGTAGAGAAAAGCAGACTGAAAGCTGTGAGTGGTGGTGTGTGCTTGTAATCATAGCTACTTGGTGTAAGTTCATCATTTGACAGAACCTGAGGACTCTGGGAGAGGATGTCAATAATGCAGGAGTCCTACATGTGCAGGATGAGAGGGACATAGGGAATCTCTGCAGCTTTGGTTCAGTTTTGCTGTAAAGAAATAACTGCTCTAAGGGTCTGGGGAGATAGCTCAGTAGAATAACCTCTTGCCTGGCAAACACAAGGGCCTGAGTTCAAGCCCTGGTTCTGAAAAAAAAAAAAAAAAAAAACAAAAGTAAAAAGAAATAACTGCTCTGAAAAGACAAAATATTATAAAACAAAACTGCCAATGATCCAAAACCTGAAAAGACAGGCAAATTCTATAAGGCAAAAATCATGGTTGTGGCCATTTGATTCTACTATGGTTCAGATAATGCCTCTAATAACTCTAAAGTAAAATATAGAATGACAAAGATCGACAGCCAAGGTGAGGTAATGTTCCTATACAGCAGTGCGCAGGCCTCCTGGCCAGCCCGTAATATACTTATAAAGTGATGATGTGGCGTGCAGTGCTGTGTCTGGCAGGGAACACACATCACATGCATCCAATTCACTTTGACGTGTGATATCTTAGGACAGCACAACAACAACAACAACACCAAAATGTTGTAGAGCTGCTTGTGTTTAGAGTACAGACTTCTCCATCAAAACCCTGATATGAGTGACCACTGGTAAGAGTTCCTTGATGACCTCTATTATCTTTGTCCTTAAATTCTGTACCTGAGGGTCAGGGAGATAGCCCAGGAGCACAAGTGTCTGCCTGGCAAGTGCAAGGTCCTGAATTTGATCCTCAGTTCAGCAAAAATGTAGAAAAAAACCAAGAAAGCAAGAAAACAAGAAAGCAAGAAAGCAAGCAAGCAAGCAAGCAAGCAAGCAAGCAAGAAAGAAAGAAAGAAAGAAAGAAAGCTTCTGTGCCTGAAAATGTCTCTTGGTGGGCACTCCTTCCTATGATGCCTTTGCCAGGCTTCCTTCCTTCCAGTCTATGGCTTCGGTGGTGGACTTGGAGGCAGTTTCTAGGGAAGAAAGAAGGCTTACAGAGCTGTGATAGCCTAGATTCACTTGAGGGAAACAGGCTTACTCCTTGATGCTCACCTGCAGCTCTGACTGAGTCTGGTTCTCCCACGGACTCCATGGTCTTGTTGAATCAGAACCTCAAGGAATGCTACATTGTGAGGGTCAAGCGCTCAGAATCCAGAGAAGGAAAAAGGACCCGGACCAGCAAAACTTAGAGGAAACATTATTAAGAGGCAATCCATCTTCTTCTGGTGACATCTGGCAGGAGATGAGGCTGCCAAGGTTGATCAAGTGGGTTAGTGGGGGGACAGCGAGTGAGGGCAGTCAGCTTCCCTCGCAACTGAAGAGTGAGCGGTCTGGAGAAGGAACTTTGGTTGACCCCCCAAATTAATACACGCAGCCTGGTCTAGGACACCCGTGAGAAGGTTCTCTGCTATGTTTATAAACTTTACAAAGTCCCGCTCACAGTTATATAGCCCCTACATGGTGCCATAGTTAATGAAGTGCTAGAAGTTAGAAAAATAATGGCGATGTTGTTTTGCCCGCGCTAGGCTTTACCACATGAGGGTTAAAGTCAGTGTTAATTTGCTGATGTGGCACAGGATGCAATCTCTCTGGCACCCGCCACAGGTCAAGTCCATCTTCTATTTCAGGAAACTCATAGACATCAAATTAATATACAACCATAGTAAAGTCATTTCAAAGAAGGAATGGCAATGAGTGAGTGAAATTTGTGACCTAATCCAAAGGCAGAGCAAGATCAACTCATTAAAACAGCTATAATAATGACGATAATTTGTTGACTCAATAGTATATCCTTGTTTTTATTTTTCTTGCATCAATCTGTGCCATCAAATGCGATTTTGAAAAATACCACTATTCCATCTCCCCCTCCCACAACTGCACTTCTCTGGCAGTGTGGATGGAACTGATCAGCCTCTTTTAATAGTTTCCTGATTCTTAGCTCTTAAAAACAATAGTAAATAAATAAAGGCAAAGCTTTAGTACATTTCTTCTGCATGTTTACCTCTGCCACACCATGGCACATACACACAGTGGCTAAGAGTGGCTTTGCAAGTAGTTGGTGGTCAAAAAATCTGGGTGAAGCAAATATGAGAAATCATATTTAGTAACTTTGTTACTAAAAAATCTTTTTTTTTTTTTTTTTTTTTTTTTTTTTTTTTTTTTTTTTTTTTTTTTTTTTTTTTTTTTTTTTTTTTTTTTTTTTTTTTTTTTTTTTTTTTTTACCTTTAGTAGGAACTGGAGTTGTGGCCAAAATTTAGCTAAAAAACTACTACTTGTGTTCAATGTCATCACTATTCTATCCCATAGGTGGACAAAAAAGTATTCTGGCTAGTGGACTAGCTGGGAAACTAGAAACATTTTAGTGGCATTGGATCTATAAAGTAGTATGTAAAGTAATAACTGGTGAGCATTATATCTTCTACGTTCTTTTAAAAAGTCTTTTCTTACATGTTTGTGATACAGAATAAATTCATTCATTGAGAGGCTCTTTATGTCAAAATATCCATTTCATAAACATGATAGGAGGGAAACAATATGATGATAATATTAAAATGCAATTGACAACAATATGTTCATTCCTTTAGATTTCTCAGAGGATTGAATAGTCACTAAACTTATTTTGGTAGAACTTGAGTGATGAAATAATAATAATTAAAATATTTATGGTGTTGTGTCTTAGAGATCACATTTTAAGAATTTCAATCTTTTGATTCAGTTTATACCTGAATTCTTTTGATCCAGATTCTTCAAAACAAAAGAGCAAACCAAAAAATTCTTGTTTAATGACACCTATAAGTTTGAAGATAAATAAAACTCATAACAAGGAAACAAAACAACCAAATATCAAATTGAACAAGATAAGAATTATGGTTATTTTACCTTTTATCATTTTAGATATAAAAATTTAAAAATCTTCCAATTTTCTTTTGAAAGACAAGTAAGCATATAAAGTGTCAACAAGGCTTCTCTTAAATTTTTTAACAGACTCATAAAAAAGTAAACTGCAAAAAAAACCTTGAGAATCATTCGCCATCCTATTGCCCTAAAGCTCTTTCACTTCCGGAAAACTCGGACTAGGACTGTGCGTGCTCAGTACTGCAGAGCATAGCACTGCTAGTGCCAGCGAAGAGCAGCACACATTTCGGAGCTCCTCTCCCACTAATGTGGTTTCATATCTTTATAAGTGAGGCTCTCCTTACTTTGCAAACTGTAAACTTTATGGGACCCGATGCTACAGCCTGAAAGAGAACCGTGGTGATGCCTGCAGCACTTCCTGTCCAAGTTAGAGGTGTGTGCCTTACTAGCATCTTTGGTGTTTGGTGCAATGCATGGTTGATGAATTTGAGCTCAGATAGTTTCTACCTTCAGAGCAAGCTATAGGGTTTTATTCTGGTACAAATTCAGAGTCAACCCAGAGATCATAGGATTCAGTGTGAGAGACTGGGGACGTGGCAACACTTTCCAATAAAACTGCAATAACCTGTCACTTTATTTAACCCAATCCTTGCAACCTCTTCAAGAAAATCTATTTCTATTTTTCTGAGTAGAATTGTGGACAATCAAGAGGCAAATTACAAATCTCAACTCAAAGCAAGAACAAAACCTTTTAACTCTTGTAAAACAATAAACCAACATGCTTTTCACCTTTATACCTGCAAAACATCACTCTTCACACTTAATATGTCTTTTGGCTATGCTTGTGCCACTCAAGTGTGAATGACTCAGTGATCACGTACTTCGTAAATCCTATGTAATTCTCCATGGCCCTAATAAGTGTTAAATATGATTAATCTGATTGGGAAATTTTTACATTGAAGAATAATTACTACACTTACTTCATCAAAGTGTAATTATGTCATTTCTGAAAGTTTAACACATGGTCACTTCTTGCATGGAAAGTAAGAAAACTGTGATTTCGCTTTGGCAGGAAGGCTCCTTTTTCTTGCTGTGTTGCCAGTTCAGGCTGTATTGATGGCCTGCCACTTGCTGTAGGCAGCATTCAACTCCTCATAGTCTTGTGGGCGCCATGACTGGATGAGCTCAGGCCTGTAAGTGCTCAAACGGGTGCTGAGAGGCCCTGGTGAGAGGGGATGGACTATTTACTCTCAGCTATGGGAGATACTCCTTCAAAAAGTCTAAAGAAATGACCCCCCATCTTTTTGTGGAAATTATAGCTCGATAGTCAAGTACAGGAAAGATTTATTAATTTATTCATTCATTCTGTCTTTTTGAGAGACACTCTCCCTGGAAACACTTATTCTTTGGTAAAACAAGGAGAGATTTCACTGACCAAGTGTGGTACAGTTGGCCTTGCTATCCTGCTGATGACGGTCCTGGGTATTCACAGTGAAGGAAAGATGCTCACAAACGCCATGCATCCGCCATACGGGGCCTCCACCCAATTACTAACTCAGAATAATGCCTTGCGCATGTGAGCGTGTGGGTTGTAAACCATTTGTTTCCCATTAATTGAGCTTATTCTCGACCAAGTCAAGGCAAAAACAGCTGTGTCTCTTACCTCAGAGGTATGACTCTTCATCATAGTCTCTTTTCCTGCTCAGAACCCCATTAGAATAATTTGTTTTTAGTAAGAATATGTCTTTTAAAATTATATGGTCCAGAAAAATAAATATGAAACATATTAGCATCCATCTGATTTCCCCCATGCATGTGGAACATGAAAATAGCAGAGCTAAAGGTTAACAGAAAGTGCATACTGTACCATTTAAAAATATGGCTCATATTTGATAGTTGGCATAATCTTTGGATTTATGCTTGTTGTTTTATGAAAACAATCTTCAGAAGTCTTTTAGTCAACAAGGTATAAAAAGGTAAGCTTTGAAATGTCTTCAACAGTGATTTCACAGCAGCATTCAGACTTGTGATCCTCTTTGATAGACTGGAAATATTCAAGGTTTTCAGAGTTGCACCTCATCCAAAGCAGACGTCACATAGCTTGAGCAGCATAGTTCGCTCTTTCTAGGAGGAGCCATGACACTCAAGGGGAAAATTAGGGTGCTCTGCATGGATTATGCTTCTCTTGGTTATGTTTATCTCAAAAAAAAAAAAGGACCATAAATGTTACCAAATGAGGGAAACTAAGGTGTTACTGAAGAGGGAACATATGAGTATTATACCATATTCCAGTGAATTGGACAATACTGCAGACAGGAAAAGGAAGCTACCATCTAAAACAGAGATAGATAAGGAACATTTTAAAGTTGAGCTGGGACTGGCAAGTTAGCTCAGCAGACTAACCACTTGCTTAGGCAAGTGCAGGGACCAGGGTTTGATCCCCCGCATCACATGCTGCGCTGGCCCTGCCCCTAGACACTGAGTGGCCCCTGAGACCTGATGTGGTGCCACAGGGGTGAAAAGAAGAGGATCACTACAAGTTGAGCTGTGTAGTGAGATCCTATACCAAATACATTAAAACAAAACAAAACCTTGAGAAAGTCTGACTTCTCTTCTTGGAGGATTTTACGTTTTTCATTGCAGCACTGACGTGGGATCTATCATCCAGTTTTTAGAAAGTACATACAACATTTAACAAATATTTACAGAAATTAAACAGGATTAAAAAATAAATTTCAGCCAGGCGTGGTGGTGCACACCTGTAATCCCAGCACTGGGGAGGCTGAGGCAGGAGGATTGGTGCGAGTTCAAGACCAGCCTGGGCTACAAAAGTGAGCTCAAGGCCAGCGTGAACTACATAGCGAGACCCTGCCTCAAAACACAATAAATAAATAAATAAATAAACAAACAAACAAATAAATAAAATAATAAACTTCAATACTGCAAATCATTACAGATCTTGAAAAGCACCTAATTTTTTCTTGGAGTTGTCTTCAAGGAACAATTACTTTTATAATTTACTTTTTCTAATGGTTTTTGAGAACTACAACTGACTTTAAACAGTATTTTTGTTGGATTATCATCACTTATTATTTTATTATGGGTTGTAAGCAACCCTAGTTAAAAAAAATTTCAAGTGAAGTGATTATATCTTACCTTATTAACATGTGCACACTCATAGATGCATAAATGTGTTTGCAAACATACTCTAGACTATTACACTTAGCTTAGCGGCTTCTAAACCACTCAAGCAGAAAAGACATCTATTCTATGCCTACTGGGTTCTTGCATATAAACTGGGTTATCATGAGTCTGACTGAAGCTTCTATCCTCTCATTAGTCCCATCTATCACATGACTGCTTGTTGAAGAAAACCCCCAGCTCTAAGAAGTCCTCTTTCCAAAGGTTGCCTTATGTTTTAGACCCCAACCACTGACAATTAACAATCTATGATGAATGAATAAATAAATGAAAATAACATTTTCTTCTTCCAAGCCTCATAACCTACTGAAGTGGCTTTTAGTTTCTGGGTAGTATGCTGAATTTTTTAAAAATTGAAATAAGTCCAAAAAATGTAGCCAAAACCGAGAGGCCTGGTGTAACTGAAGTAGTCTCCCACATGTGTGGTACTATCACTCCACATCAAGACTCACCGCTGATTTAGTTTTCGATTATGTTTCTCCCTCAAAAAAACAAAACAAAACAAAACAAAAAAACCAAAAGGAACATAAATGTACCCAAATGAGAGAATTGTTATACAGATTAAGATTTGCTCATATTGGTATGTCATACAAATTAAAATATTATTCTGAGAAGTGTGTGTTCATCTTGGATGTCCATTTCTGGATAGGGTCTTTGAATTTTGGAGTCCTAGTGTTTATTACTTCTTTATAAATTCTAGAGAGAGGACCTTTGTCTGAGTGCTTTTTAAGATTTTCTTTCAAAATTTGTGGGTTGCCTTTTCACTCTTTTGGTAATTTCTTTTGACTTGCAAAAACTTCTCAAGAAGAGGAGGTTCCACTTCTTAATTCTTTCAAGTATTACCAGTGCAGTTTGATCTTTGTCTATGAACTGTTTGCAGTTTTGCTGATAATTCACTACTTTTATGGACTATTGGACTATCTCCATACAGGTACTTTCTCTTAATTCAATGAGAAGAAAAGTTTGTACTAATAGTGTTTAGAAAAGACATCATCTCTGCATCTTGTACTCTGAACAACTACTATGAAGACAACACTATGTATTAATTATTTGTTGTTACTGTCCTATTAAGCTGTTTTGAAAGTGTCTCATGATTATTTCTTTCACATTAAAATTAATAAAATTGAAAACAAATATTCCTTTGGAGAAATTTTAACAACTTGGGGAAAAGTTGATGTTATGCTGTGTGGAGAAAAACAGTAAAATAGGAAATTGAAAATACAGCTCTATTGAAATTTTCTCATAAAGAAGAAAAAAGGCAGGAGGAAAACACGTATTGAAATGTCTCTACAGGAGCAGTTATGGGTTTATTCTTTATATATTTCTGTATTTTCTAAAGTTCCTAAATAAGCATATAATTTTATAATTGGCAAGTTACAACACTGTATAAAAGAGGGTAGATCTGAATAAGTAGGAAAGAAAAAATCTGCATTTCATTAAGGAAACTCCAAAACAACTAAGAGGGCAAATGTCTAGTTCATAGAATTGAAGATGTAAAAAATGAGAAACACTGCAGTTTTCCTACAGTCACTGATCAACAGCTTCTAATCAGAGAGGCACATTTTAGCATTTACTTATGGGTATTCTGAAATTGAAGGTCTTAAATTTTTAAAATTTTTATCCAAAAGCTGCTAGTACACCTTCCAAGAGTTTCTTATTAATGGTAGCTTTAAGAATTGTCAGTTTTAACTTTCCGCTCTTGCTTTGCCCACCTGATAGCCTCCCTGGTCCTGCCTTCACCCTTCCCTTCCGTCCTCCTGCCCACTCTCTTCCTTTCCTCGCCCCCGCATTCCTAGATCCCTCTGTGCACTGGTCTCTGTTCTGGGAAAAGCAGTGAAGTACAAATGGGACATGGTCCTTCCTGCAAAAGTAGAGGCTGGTGAGGGGAAGGTGCTATGAGGGAGAGGCTGTTTCAGTAACAGATAGGGAGCCCTGTGCTGAGGCAGGAAGACACTAGGTAATGTGGGGCGCATAGGACAGCACCAAGCCCTGAGAAACTTTCCCAGATCAGCATGCGAGCAAAGGTGGGAAAGATGAGCCAATTCTCCAGGTGGGCGGCAAACAGTGGAGCCTCTGTCCGGAAATCTTCATGTACAGAGACCTGCGGTGGAGGAAAGAACCATGCAGGAAGACAGAGGAGGCAGAGATAGCCGAGATGGGCAGAAGAGATATTCAGGGTAATTCCTCCCTACTTTGGTATTGCTGGTGCATGCTGAGGGTTGGTGCTACCAAGGGAGCAAAGACCAGAGGATTTTTGTGGTGCTTGGGCTCTTGTGCTACACTGAGAGCTTGGAGCTGAATTGTGAGGAATGAGGTACAGAGGAAGAATGTGAGTGAGATGTAGTCTGCATCTGGATTACACATTACACTGAATCTTGTACAGAGAATGAATTACTTTATTTTTCTAGATGCCCTGCATCTTTTCAGTTTGTCCTTTATGTTTTGCCCCAGGGAACCCTACTCGGTCTCACAGACTTCTCCAACCTTCCTTCTGCTAGTTGCAAACAGTCACTTTTTCCTCTTTGCCTCTGAGATGTTTGCCTGTGCACAAAATGTGGCTCAGCTTGCTTTTGCCTGGTTATAACTGTTTGTCTGCGCCAGAGCCTGGTCTGCAGCAGGCCAGAATGCATCAAAGTTCTACCACCTGTGCTACTGCCCTGACTACTTACCAAGTCTTCACACTTGTGAGATCGCTTTCCTTACTAGAGTCAGTACCCATGTCATAGGTTTTTGTGAATGTTGAGTGGAAACATCTGTACCAGATGCTTGGCCTTGAGTGCGTGGCCAGTGCGCATGACACCCTCTTCCTCTTGTGCTTCCTTCATCTCTATGGCGTCTGGTAAAAGATACAGGAAACAACTACTGAAGGAATGGCTACTAAATAAATGAAAATAAAGTTTAAAGGACATTAGCACTTATCATAACAAATTTGTTCTTCACTGATTTGTGACAAGTGTTGCTGGGATTTTATTGAAATTCTTTCTCATGGTGGGTCCTACGGAGTGCCTCCCACGTCCTCCTTCAGGGCCACAGAGCTGATCAACCCTGCTGCTGTGAGGGCTCTGGAAGATAGACCTTCCTCTGAAATTGCCTTGGGTGCAGGATTCACCACAGCCCCTGTCACCCCCATGGCCCTCAGCCTTCACCTCCAGAAGAGCTGTGCAGAGGTCAAGGGAGGGTTTCCTTGCCTGACTCTGAGGCTCAGCCATTTTTTTCCCTCAGGCAGGCCTCAGACCTGCCTTGAATTTGCACTGCAGCCCAGCCCCGACTCTTCTCCACTTTCTTCTTAATTTCTCTTCCAAGGGCTCCTTCCTGGAAGCCCTTCACGATGTCTGCCCCTCAAAGCTGCTCTTTGGGAAAATAAATCCGTGACACTTCTGCAGCTAGATTTTCAGAATCCACCTTTTCTTTATAAAACCGTCTTTCACAAGCCCTAGAATGCCGTGTTTGTAAGTGATTGGCTACGTTTATTAAGCCTCCTGGAATGCAGGGAACACAACTATGAATGTTTCATGGTGCGCTCCTGTGAAACAGCCATTTTTCAGTGAATCTCCCTACTTCCTTGTTCCTTGGGGACAAATAAAACTTTCCCAGTCAGAGTTGGAGGGAGGCAGATTCCAAGGGAGCCATTTTCGCCTATATTTTAAAATAGTATAATTTATATTACGAAATTATAAGGCACATAAATTAGTAATCCTATCCCAGCATTCCAATTTAATGAACTCGAGATTTCATTGCATTATTGTTTTGTTCCACTGGACCACTCTTTCAGTGTATGAATAGAAAGTTCTTCTCTATTAATAAGTAAATATGTATAAAAAATAAAGGTGCCTCTCTGCAATTATATTGATGTCTCATAGGAGTGCAATTCAATAATTTAAAATAGCCTTTTTCTTAGCATATTCACAACCACAGTATACAAGAGCAAAATCTGTGTCTTTTCAGTTTAAAGTCCTTTTAAGTGCAGAACAGCAAAGCTATTGTTCCCCAGCGTCCAGTGAGAACACGCGAAGTGCTTCCTCGGAAAAAATGTTCTTGGTTTACAGTTCTGGAGTATGAAGTGCAAGTGAAAGACATTTTTGACATCCAAATAATGACTGCTATGAAGATTGGTAAGGCTTAAAAAAAGACTCAAATACACAGCTTCTCATCTACCAGATGCAAGAATCATGTGTGGGTTCTTAGTTTTCATTTTTTCATTCTGTTTCACATTACTTTGTCCACTGTACTTTGAGGTACATAACAGGTGCAAAAAAGTCTTATTGGAGATATTTAAAATTACTGAAGAGCTAGTAAAGGCACTTAAAGAAGTGTTCATCCCTATCTAGACTTCATAATTTAAGAGGTCTTAATTGCCATTAAATATATAGACCCACCCAAAATGTCCTGCCATGAGCAAGACTGGCATTTTTCAACTGATTCCCATAAGCCTTTGCTCCTTCAGCATCCATTGCTCTAGAATCTCCAGCTGTCCACTGGGCACTTCCTAGCTCCTCCTTATGCTCTGACTTTTCTCCATTAAGTCCCCATCAGCTCAGGTTGGGCAGCACCTGAGTTGCTGTTTTCAGTATAGTGAACTTCATGAAGCTAAAGATTCTATCTGTCTTATTCCCAGCTATACTGTCAGGACCTGACCACTTCTCTAATCTCTAGCAAATGTTACACAGCTTTCTGCAGATAGAAGAATACTTGCATGAACAAATGTCTTCTACTTTGATTTCCCAGGTCAACTAGTACTTCTCCCTTCTAACGTTGACATACAGACAAATCAACTTAGTCAGGTTCTGTTACATCTCATAATACTTGGACTCTCTTATATCTGGCATACTTTAAGCTCAAGCAATCATCCTGCTAATCTCTATATATTTATGTTAAATTTTAAAAGAATTTACCCAAGAAAACAATAGACAGAGGAAGTCTTCAAGAACACAAAATTGGCAAAAGTAGGAAATCAGAGAAGAGTCCCTGAATACTAAAACACAAACAAAATCAAAACAACAGAGAGCCAACTGTTATGCCTTGGACATTGCAAGTTTCATCTCAAGGAATGAGAGGACAAAGGTAGGAGACAAGTCTCAGAGACCACCTAACATGGGGAGTCTGAGGGGAGAGAACCCATAAACGCAATAGTGAAAAGGCATTTATCCATGGAAAAGCGGTATTAGAAGAAAGCCTTTCTTCAAAAGGAACAACAACCTTACACCCATATGTAAGGAATCCTCCTCTCCTGTTAACATACAAGCAGACCCTCACTTAGTACCTGTTCACACTGTCTTTGCCAAATGAAATTCAAACTCAGAAATTATTTTAAAAGATGTGGTTGACAACAGATTGAAAGTAACAAATGTTCTCCTTAAAAGAATGGCCGAGATTACAAAACTTTCCTTCAGGTAAAGTCCTAGCAAGTTCACAATTGGGAAAAATAGAACAAAGTAAAATAGATAAATTAAGCTAAGCACATTGGTAACAACAATACGTTGAAATAAATTAGTTCTAAGGCATATCTGGCTGTAGCTTTGTTATATAGCTCCCAGGATTGATTGTGCTACCTCCCACTGAGCTATTGTTATCCAAGATTGATTTTGCTATTTCGTGTCCATGGTTCCATATGAATTTTAGGATTGTTTTATCCTCCAGTTCTGTGAAAAATGCTATTGGTATTTGGATTCGAATAGCATTAAATCTGTAAAACAACTTTGGAAGCATGGCCTTTTTGACTATATTGATTGTCTCTATTGAAGAACAAGAGATATCTTTCCAAATTTTATAATCTCTGCGACTGTATTTTTCTAAATATCATAGTTTTTGATGTAGAGAGCTTTCATTTACTCAGTTAGGTTAACTTCTAAGCATTTAATTTTCCTAATTTCTTTGTCAGTGGGTTCATTATTAGTGTGGTACAGCCACAAGAACAGACATGAGAGAGAAGAAACAATTCCAAGGACACTCAACCATTTGATATTTGGCAAAAGAGCCATAAATATACACTGGAGGAAAGACAACTCTCTCTAATAGATGTCGTGTGGGCAAACTGTCTATCCTTATGCAAAATACTGAGTCTAGACCCATATCTCTCACCATGTACCAAACTAAAATAAAAATACATCAAAGACCTAATGTTATAATAGAAACACTTAACTTAGTGGAAGATAAAATATAAAAAAACTCTTGAAGTCATAAGTATGGGCAGGGTCCTCTGAACAAAACTCTGTTTATATAGGAAATAGTACACAATACATGGGAACATAAAAAATTAAGACATTATTGTGTAGCAAAAGAAACACCAAAGTAAAAAGAAAACTATTGAATGGGAAAAACAACGACAGCAATAATTTTTAACATTTGTTCCTCAAATAGAAGACTAATGTCTAGAACATAAAAACTAAAAGAAGTTAGGCCCTCCGCAAATAAAAGACAAAATCAAAAGATGGGCAAATGTGGGCCAGGGAGATAGGTCAGTGGCATATGTGCCTGCCTGTCAAGCATAAGGTCCCAAGTTCCATCACCAATATAGGAGTGAGGTGGGGTGGGCAAGTGAAACAGACTGACAGATAAAATAAACATGACCAACAAATACATGAAGAAATACTCACCTTCTCTAGTTTGTATCACATAAATGCAAACTAAAACAACACTGAAATTCCACTGTACTCCCAAAACAATGAGCAGCATCGATAAATCAAAAAATAATAATGCTAGCAAAGCTGTGCATACTTGTACACTGTTAGTGAGAATATAAGCCAGTATAACCACTGCAGAAGTCAGTGGGAAGATTCCTTAAAAATCCAAACCAATTTCTCTCAAGAGCATTATAGAGTGTCCTCATCCACCTTACTCACCGGATGTGGTGCCATGAGACCTCTGGCTTTTCTCCAGAGTTAGAATGATTATATGAGGCAAATGTCTTGAATCCATTCTGAGCATGGAAGCATACTTGATACCCTAAATGAAGACAGAAAAAAAATTTCTAGAGTCATTTCACAACATGACAAGAGCAAGACAAATATATTTCAAGTAACATGGACCATTCGGAGGGAGAGTAGGGGCAAGGTGTCCTTTGAAATATAAACATTCATTGTCCTTTTGGGTCAAACCATCTCTATTAATTTTGATATTAATATTTAGTTGTTTAATGGCAATGAAGTAAGTCCAAGTAAGTGAATATCGAAAGTATTATTGGGAGTAAAGGAATCATTATGTAATTCTAAGTGATTTAATATATCTGGAGGGCATGCAGCTCTAATGTATTTATTCTTACTAACACTGCCTAAAATACAGACAGTCCTCAACTTGTGATGATTTAACTTATGAGTTCTTTTTTTAAATTATGGTGGTTAAAATAATACACCTTAAGTAGCATCTATTTTTAAATTTTGTTTGTTTGTTTGTTTGTTTGTTTGTTTATTTATTTATTTATTTATTTATTTGGGACAGGGTCTTGTTATGCAGCTCGGACTTGCACTGATCCTCCCCAGTGTTGGTGTTACAGTCATGTGCCACCACTCTTGGATTCATTGGCCAGCACGGCATGCCTCGGACTCCAGAACAATGGGTAAGGTTTGAATTTGGATCTTTGAGTTAGCCAGGCAGGCACTTCGACCCCCTAGATATCTTTGCAGCCCCACAGAAGCTATTTCAAGCTTTGAATTTTTCAGGCTAGATATTGTGGTAAAACGTTCTCTTGAGATACACCACAACTTCTCAATATTCAGTAATATTTGATAACATTTGATTTTTATTCCTGAAAAACTTTCATTCGTGAGAATGTACTTAACAATCTAAAAAAATAGAAAGAAAATGTCTTAAGTGGATAAAAAGATATGCAAAACCTGATATTATAGTCATGATATTGAAAGATAATCTTCAAAAACATTTCCTTTGAAGTTGAGAACCTGACAAGAGTCTAACATTAATCATAGTTGATTTTTCCAATGAATTCAGCAAGTTCAAAAAAGAAAAAAAAAGTTAATAAGTAAATAAAATAAATAAAAAATAAAGAAGGATTGGAAAAGAAGGAAGTATTTGTAATACACTAAGTGCATGACTGTTTGTAAGCGTCTGTAGAAAATATTCTCAGGAAAATCCTGATCCATTATTAGAATTAATGATAGAGTTTACTGAATAATATTATACCATAAAAATAACAAAAAATAAGAGTTTGTTAATGTGACACGTGTAAAAAGAGCTAGTTATAATGTTCTATACCCATATTAGCTAAAACTTAAGACTTTAAAATTTAAATTACTTATAATAACAACACAAAATATAATAGATCCAAGAATCAACCTAACAGAAGACACTGAGGAGCCTTATGAAATAAATGTCCTATCTTTATTCAAATGTACTAATGAAAATCAAAATATTTAGAGGTTTACTACATTCAAAGATGGAGAGACTTAATTTCATAAATATGTTAATCTTTCTCAATTTGATCTATGAGAGAATATGATATCAATCAACTCTCCAAGGTTTCCTTTATTTTTTTCATGATAAGTATAGTGACTAAAAGTTTGTCTAGGAAATATGGAACGTTTCTAATAAAGAAGTTGAAGAAATAAGCAATAGACTGTATATCAAGATACATTAGAGCTAAAATGATAACTGTTATAGAATTTGTGAAAAATAGAAATCAAACAAGGGGCTTAATGATGGCTAAATATAGACCCAAGCATATATTATACTTGAGGCAAAAAAAAAAAAAATACTCATGTCAAGCAATGAGAAAAGTATAAACAATTCAAAAAGTTAGGGTAAACTGAATAGTTACAAATCTGAAAACATTTCAAGCTCATAATGCACAGTTCATGGTAAACTTATGGCTTCAATGTAGAGAGCAGAAAAAAGAGAAGTAGAAAAATATAGAAAATTTTCATGACTTTAGGAAAGTCTTGTTTAAACTATACCCTTGAAAAGCAGATCATAAAGGTAAAAGGTGATATTTGATTTATTAGCATTCATAAGCTTCATTTAAATTTGGTGTAGAAAGAATAAAAAAGTCATCCACAAACTACAGTATAATACTTATGTATAGATGACAATGGAACATATAAGTAAAAGATTAATATAAAAATAATATATTAATAAAAGATAAATAATCATATTAACACAATCTAAAGCATGGACCAGTGCTTTTATGAGTAATCAGGCATAGCTCTTAAAACGCATGTTAGTCATTCAGCATCGTTAGTCATCTGTTAAATGAAAATTTAAACTACCGCATAATACTATTTCTTATATAGTGATTTTAAAAGTTATAAAATATGAGAATATTGAATATCAAGGATGCAGACAGTAAGAATTTATATATACTATAGGCAGGAATATAAATTGATATAATCACTTCTAAAAATAATTTGCTAATATCCTGGAAAACAATGAACTTCTAGGCACTGGTTTTCCAAGCCTGGTCTGAGAAACTCTGTGAATTCTTAAAGTGCTTCTGATTTCCGGTTACATACTGGAGACACAAAATGTGTTTTAAACAGCTTAATGAAAACAACAAAGCTGAGAGACTGAATACCGAGCAGATAATTTGAATTTTTAAATTAAAAAGTGCTATGATTTGTGTCTAGTTGTCCCCACTCATGCAGTCATGGGGTGGTTTCTGGAGTTTGCGATTCATTGTTGTGGGTGTGGATACTGCGCCTGCCCTGGCCCAGGGAGTCCGCATTACAGCGTAAGGAGGAGAGAGGCCAGCCGGCTGCCGGAGCTGCCTCCACTCCCTTTCCTCTCTGCTCCTTGTGCTGCCATGAAAGGCTGGTCTCTGCCATGTGCCCCTCTGCTTTGCAGCCAGCCTAGTATGGACTGAAACCTGCATTAACTGTGCGCTAAATAAACCTTTTCTTCCTTCATGTAAAGTGTTGGATTTGTCCCAGCAATGAGAAGAGTACCCAAGACAAAAGATTCACAAAATTTTAAAGCAATGCCATGTTTCATTAGTTTATTTTCTTTTTGGAAAAAAACATTCATTAAAACAGTGTCTTCAGCTTTTAAATTAATTATTAACATATGTTTTAGTCAGCTCAGGCTGTAATAAAATAGCATTGGCTGGGTGGCTCCAGTAAGAGAACTTTGTTTTTCACGGTTCTGGAGGCTGGAAGTCCAAGGCCAAGTGGCTGGCGCGGCCATTCCCTGCAAGGGGCTCTTTCTGGTTTGAAGATTGATAATTTCTTGCATCTTCACATGAGGAGGAGAAAGAGATTCTGTGTTTTTCACTCATTCTTGTACAGTTCTGATCCCATCAAGGAAGGTTTCCTTCTCATGATCTCATAGCCTTCTAAATGCCTCATCTCCCAACAGCATCACGGGGGGATGACAGAGCCGAGGGACGAATGCTGGTGGGACATAAGTGTTGAGTCTGTAGTAACATAATAGGGTTATTATTATTATTTTTCATAGATTAATAAAATATACATATTTATGAGATGTCATGTCCAATGCTACAGAAAGTTCTTTGCTGTCCTCAGCAATTTACAGGAATTAGAAATGATCATGAAGTGAGAAAGTTTGAGTTGCACTATAAGTTTTGCAATTACAAACTAGAAGATAGCTTCAAGAATGATCATAGTCAGTTACTTGTAGTAAAAAACAAATAAAACATCATCAAAAGCATTAATATTCGCTGACAAATGGACAAAACTCATGATAGACTGACTCACTGACATTTGAGCTACATGTTACAAAATATCTACTGTGTCCTCAAAGTAAGATTACACACTGTATATAGTGAAAATACACAAAATTTATATATAGGAATTGTTGTGGCTGAACTTCAGAAAGATGGTTTTAGATGACAAACGTAAATCATGAATATAGGAAATGTTCCGGTATCTAAAGACCATGTTATGGCTCTTATACTATGTATATTGCTCAGGGAGAAATATGCATGTGGCAAACTTCTAAAGAAATAAAAGGGAAATACAACATGAAATTTAGAATAGTTATTATTTGTAGGGAAACAGGAGTACAAAGCTTCCAAATGTGTTTTATTTCTTAAACTGTACAGTGAGTTTCCTGAGTACTTGCTTTATTTATCTTATTTTATTTTTTGAACTTAAAATCCAGTTTCTTACAAATTTTCAATCATACAATACTTTAGAATTATTTATTTGTTTATTTAATGTATGTATTCGGCAAAGAGTCTCACTATGGGGCTCAACTCACAGTGATTCTCCTGTTCACAGCCTCTCCAGCACATGGTTGGAAGTGTGCACCACTGTTCCCAGGCTTGGTGGTCAGCTCAGTGCACCTGGAGGCTGGACCAGCATAGCATGTGGTGCCGGAGACTGAATTCCAGTTCCTGAACTTGCCTAAGCGGACACTTAGTCTACAAGCTATTTCACCAGCCCAAGTACACAATACATTGTAATTAAATGTTTTTAGTTTTTAATATTTGTAATATTCTTTTCTGTATAATATTTAATTTAGAACCTTTTAAATAAAAAAGACATTTGAATGTAGGAGAAGGGGAAAGAAAGGGAGGAAAGAAGAGAGAAGAAAGGACGTAGGAGAGAAGGACCTGTTTCCTGGCCCTTAATGGGGGCTACAAAGATCTATTAAAAGGGCCTCCTGCAATGTTAACTGACTTTTCTGTGCTGAGGGGAGATGACCTTCGGGGACAGTTATCACCTGGTTAGCCCTATACTTCCCAAAGTACTGTCAAAACACCTATTTAAAACTCTTTCAGATAGAGGCACATTAGCAATGAAAGCCATGCTGAACTGGTTTCTCTCTACCATGGGCCCAGTACGCATACCTATCTTTCTCTTTCTTTCTTTCTTTCTTTCTTTCTTTCTTTCTTTCTTTCTTTCTTTCTTTCTTTCTTTCTTTCTTCCTTCCTTCCTTCCTTCCTTTCTCTCTCTCCCCTCCCTCCCTCCTTTCCTTCCTTCCTTCCTTCCTTCCTTTCTTGTTTTTCATACACAGTTTATAGATCTGTACAAGTTATCAAGATCAGAAGAATCTTCCCACCCCCACCCTTAAAAAATGTGCTCAGAGATTGTGTTTGAAAGCTTTCGCTAGCTTCCTGGGGTAGCCTCCGTACTGCTTCCTGCACATTCCCTCAAGTCTTAGGTCAGGTAAGCACCTCCACGTGTCCCCACTGGGCCCCACGACCTGGCTGCCAATCCCCTAAAACAGCCATGGCTGCTCTCTAAGGAGGAATTCGGGGCAGAGATGAGTGAGAGCCATGAGCAGAACCTTTTGTTATTTCTTGATTGGAATGAGTGAGTTTTTCACCTCTCTTTATGATGTTGCTCTGTACTCTTGTAATTATATAATTAGCAACTTTGGCACCTGCTTTGCCACATTTTAATTGTGTAACTAAATATAATTTGAAAAGCAAAAAATACACCCAGGAAAGGAAAATGGAAAAACTAAGGGGGGGGGGGCAAAACTTGTTTAAAATTGCACTATATCAATTTCTGCTAGTGCTAGCAACTATTGCTAACGTTAGTAACCCTAAGGAGTAGCACAATTCCTATTACAATAGTACTACTTTGTTGGCTAGAAACCAAAGATTTAGTGAACTGCTGGGACCCTTCAGAGACAGGGAAATAGCATCAGTGTCAGCTCACAATCTGTTTTTCTGAATATCTGACAAACCTGTAGCACAGTGATTTACTGAAAGTACAACATGGCAGCATAACCACACTCAGAGCTAACTGTGTCCTAAGGGTTTACCATGAAATGTTGGGAATTTGTTTTCCAGTCCTTTTAAAAGAGGATGTCTGAAGCTTTTGATTGGGGTGTTCTTAGCCTCCTTCCCCTTAAGGGAGAGTTGAGGTGTTATTTGTTTGGTAAGACTTCAGCTTGCAAGGACATGTGTGAAGTGAAGCAGAAGCAAGGCCTGGGCCGACCACAGAGATTCCTCCACGCTCAAAGCTCTAGGGTTAGCGAATCTCTGCTGGGGCTGAGGGTAGGGATCACAGAGGAAGATGGGTGAGGAATGGTGAGTTCGGGGACCACGGGCGTCGTGAAGTCTCCACAGACAGGGTCTGATGGTGCACGAGCCACGGATTGTCCATCCTTGGACTGACGTGGGTATCACATCATGACAGCTGAAAGCAAGAGGATAAAGGACCGTTCTGTAATTTCTTCATTGCCCTGATGGCATGAACTACGGAGTTCTTACACAATCAGAAGACAAAGAAGGACTCTGGAGATAAACTGAGGCTGGTTTTCCCACATGGACAAGGTGGTAGGCAAAAAAGGTAAGATTCAAATGTAAAGAGTTTTAAAATCACATTTTACAGAACATGTATGATTTTCCAAGCCCAAGTAGGCCTGAAATCAGGTGGGCTGAGTTTGTTCCTGGGATAGAAAACAAGACATTAGAGCTGAGTGGTTACAATTTGGGTCTTGATGCAGAAAGCCTGGCCTTTGTTCTCTTCTTTATCTTCTCAGTCTCTAGAAATCAGAACTTCTTACCCATGAAAGGACAATCTACTAACAGGTCAGTATGAAAATTCCATGTAATGGCTTCTTAAAATGCTCATCTCAGTGCCTGACATGTTAGTTCACGCTCAATAAATATTAGACTTCATTTTATTATACTGTCTATTATTTTGAAATTTGGTTTCCTAATCCATGAAAGGAGAACTTGTATGAATGTTCACATTGAAGAAATCAAGTTTTTTTTTTAATGAAATGTATGATCTTTATGTATATATTTAGTACAGGGTCTCACTATGCAGCTTGGACTCATAATGATCCTCCTGCCTCAGCCTCCCTGCACTGGGATCACAGTTGTGTTACCACCATGCCTGGTTTCGGGGCCAGCATGGCATGCCCAGGTTTGTGGGGCCAGTGCAGCATGTGGTACTATGGATCAAACCTGCGTCCTTGCACATGCCAGGCAGGCGTTTAGGCTGTCAAGCTATCTCCCCAGTCCCTAAAAAGTGCTCTATGAGAGTGGTGAAAAATATAACAGTAAACAGGCATGAAGGATTTTACTAGGGTAGAGAAAAACATTCTAGGGGCCCGGCAGGATTGCTCAGTGGTCTGAAGCGCCTGCTTAGGAAAGCTTGGGCAGCTGCAGGGACCGCGGTTCAATACCTGGCACCACATGCTGCGCTAGCCCTGCCCTGAGGGCAGGCTGAGCCAGCCATAAAAATAAATAAATAAACAAACAAACAAAAGTTCTGAAACAAGAAAAAAAAATAAAAAATTAAAGAGAAAAAAAATTCTATAAATAACTTAGGGTGATAGGTACACAACTTGGTTAATCTAATAAATATCATTATAGCATAAATTGAAACTTGTGAATTATGCTATTTGTAAAACATACTTAAGATTTTGTCTTTTAGAAAAATAATTGTGTAAAATATATAGCATTTAACTGTTCTGAAAATACTTTGGCTTTTGGTTCATTGTGTATTTTTTTCTTGTTATTCTCATCTGTTATTGTTTTAATTATTTTAATGTTTCATGAATCATTTCCAAAATAATTTAAATAAATCCTTGAACGTTGCATGTGATATTATTAGAATAAGTATCAACTAACCTTTATTCATTATTGCTAATAGAATTTTTATAAATAATGTCATGTGCTATAGCAATTCTGGAATACATACTTCCATTTGCTCCCATGTTCAAAGAGCATAATTTCAAAAATAATAGTATCCTACAGATGTAGGTCTCAAGATGACAGTGAGGATACGTTTTTGGTCTATAGCTATGCTCTCAAAGTTTTTGATAACTTTCAAAGGGATTATTTATGTTATGAGAGGCAAAACACAATTTTCCATCCCTTCATTTTTGTTCTTCCTAGAATTCCTCCTAGAATTCTTTCTTTTTGTCTTGATCCATATTTTACTAAGGAGAAAGTGTGAGAGAGGGCAGAAGAAAGGTGGTGAAGAACAAACATGTTCAGAGAGAAGGCAGTATATGCATGCATGGGGGCACAGGGTGGCCAAAGTGAGGGAGCGAGGAGGGGACGGGGTGGGGAGAAGGAGAGGAGAAGAGAGAGGGAGAGGAGGAAAGGTGGAAGGCAGGCAGAGGGGCAAGGGAGAGAAAGAGGGGGGAGAGGCAGAGGGAGAGGGAGAGGGAGGAGAGAGAGATTTTGGCTTTGAAAAAATCTGTTGATAGATCCTGAGCTATTTTGCCCTGTTGGATAGTATCCTCAAGTTTTCCAAGATAATTCTGTTCAATCTTCCAGTGAAAGCTTAGAATGACTTCTCAAGATAGATACCCAGAGATTGTCAGAAAGAGAAGAAAGCTCAAAGCGCCTCAAAGGAAGAGGAAAAGAGGAAACCACACTCTGCTTCGTTTAAAGGATGCTTTCCTTTATTTATTTTTTTCAAGATTCTGGAAACCCTTTTCAAAAAGTAAATTAAAATCTTTTTTTGAATATATAATTGCCATTTGGGGGACAGAACTAAGGCTGGAAAGGCAGCGTATGGGCACCACTATGCGTACCATCTGGAGTCCACTCCGATTGCATGGAGTCTGTAAGGACGAGCATTTTGAACATTACTTCTAGACTTCAGAGACTTCCGGTTCTGAAGGCTCAGGACAACAGGTAGTGTCTCAAATGCCTAGTACACAAAATCGGCACTTCCCAAATTCCTGTGCACAGCAGAATGAGTCTCTTGAGGATTCTGGCTGTTCCCTGAGAACAGAGGTACACAATTCAATTTTGATTGTACAGTTTCCCTGCTTCAGAGTCCTATCTAAATTACTGTGCCATAAAAAGCTATGGAACTTTTTTTTTTAACCATGGAAATAGTTTAACCCCTGGTTCTGAAGTTACAGTCTCAGCATGAGACAGCCCTTTCCCACATTACCGGAGCGTGACAGTACGCGGTGGCACTCGGTGCCCTACCTGCTTGGCTGGAAAGCATGTTTTCCATCTGGACTTCTTTTTCCCCAAATGTGTTGTTGAAGTTCAGGAAACGAGAGAAGAAAATATGAATGACCTTTGAACAGAATATCCCAGAACTATCTCAGTTTTTTTTAAGATGTCAACAGAGCTGAAAGAATCCTATTCAAACAGCGGATGTCTCCTTCTGTTTCTTTTCCGAAGTTCTGCCCTTTCTTTCTGTTACAGAAATAAAAAAGAGAAAACAAGATGTGTTGAAGAAAGGAATAGCTTTGATTGTCTCTGGCAAAGTATATGTGAGTGTGTTCATTTAGGAGAGGTAAGAAATTACTAAACTTAAAAGCATCATTTTTTTCATATTAGGCCAGAGAAAAGCCTAAATTAAATTCTATTCCAACCTAGACATTTACATCTATTGGACCAACTGGGTAAAATTAAAGCTAGAACACTATAGATATTAAGTAACAATAATAAAATAATTGGAGGCTTTAGATTTTAATGAGGATCATTATATGCTCCTTCTATCAATATAATGGGCTATAAAGATGAGCTCTTGCCCAGTTATAGTTATTAAAGACCACTTTTTTCTTTCTAAAAATACAATTCCTGAAGATGCTCTCATGAGACTCTCATTTATGTTGATGACACTGTGACATCTTGGATGGGATCTTATTTGCCATCTTGGAGAAATTCTACATTTTGTGTCATAAGATCTGACCCTGGTTTGGCCTTTTATGTCACATGTTGGTTTGTCTAATCTCTTTTCTGGAAGCAACAGAAAATTTTATCTCAATGAAGACCACAGTTTTGTTCTGATATTTAACATGTATAAAGTAGACAAAAATTTTATTCAGCAAACAGCAAAGGAATGCAGGTGTAACTTTACCTTAGAAACATGCTCTTCAGGTCAAAGATCACGCCTTTATAATTTGCTCTGAAATACATCTGAAGAAGCACACAAACAGATTCAAGTACGTTCAACAGGGTGAGAATAGTAGTAGGAGTTTGGAAACGTTGTGATAGGAAAAATACACAGTTGAATCCCAGATCATGAGGTCAAAAGCCTATAGCAGTAAAGGTGAACCTTTTAGAGCTTTAAAGGATCCAAAGAGCCTGCTGTGGCACGTGTCATAGGTTCAGTACCACTGGGTTATTGTGGTGTTGAGGAACCAGGGAGGTAATGAATGTGAGCAAAGCAAGTCAGACATAAAAAAGAGTTGTCACTTCCTGCTGTGCTTCAGACATGGCCGTTTCTTTTCGAAGAGCTGTGTGCTGCAAGCTTGGTTCCCAGTGCAATGGTACTGCAAGGTGGTGGCATCTAGAAGAGGTGAGAGTTAGTGAAAGATTACTAATTGTTGGCGTAGAAGGGTAAGCCTCGCTCTTTTGCCCTGTTGGGTGCTCTCTTGCCATGTGGTCTCTGTTTGTGTGCACATTGTCTGCCTCCCTACTACTTCTCTGCCATGCTGTGAGGCATCTAGGAGGACCTTTCCAGTTACTGGCTCCATGCTTGCTGGAGTTTCCAGGAACCAAAGTTATGAAACAAAATAAATCTCTTTAGGTATTCCATCATCCAGCTTTGAGTATTCTGTTAGAGCAACAGGAAAACAGACAAAGATGCTTCTTTTTTTTTTTTTTTTTTTTGAGACAGGGTCTCACTATGCAGTTCAGGCTGGCCTTGAGCTCACTTTTGTAGCCCAGGCTGGTCTTGAACTTGCGCCGATCCTCCTGCCTCAGCCTCCCGAGTGCTAGGATTACAGTTGTGCGCCACCACGCCCGGCTAAAGATGCTTCTTTAAAGAACTATTCTTTCCCATTTTTCTTGAAAATGTATAGGCTTTACCTTTCTTTTTTCCTGTATATTTTTCAGGGAGATAGGTTCAAATAGTGAGTTTTCAACTTGAGAAAATTGAAAGCATAAGGGCCAGTGATATAGCTCAGTGGACTAAGGACTTGCTTAGGTAAGTGCAGGGGCCAGAGTTTGGTCCCTGGCATCACCTGCTGTGCTGGCCCAGCCCCTGGGCACACTGAGCCAATGACAGAATCCAGTTATGGTGGAGCAAGCCTATAATCCCATCACTAGGGAGACACAAATCAAGAAGATCACTACAACCCCCAGCTGTGTAGTGAGACCCTGCACACACACACACCTTAAAAAATTTGAAAGTATAAATAGGATACTGAGTCGTGGAGAAGGCCTAGAGTGTGAGACCCCACTGAATGGCGCTGTGGCAGTTGGCCAGTGATGATATGACAGAAAGAGGGAAGGTCCTTCTGGAAAGTGTCATTATTGTGTGAGAATAGGGATTCATTAGCTTATAAAGCAAAATTCTCCCAAGTTTAAAATATTAGCTGTACTTTAGTAAAAATGCAAAATAACATTGTAAAAGTCAATGCTGTATTCATACTGTGAATTAGCTGTAGCAGAACTAGTCCTGGACATCAGTGACATCTCTGAAAAATGATCCATAAGGAGGAAATGCAGTGTTCTTGCCAAGGAACTTTTCCTTGTGTTATGGTTTGTGTCTAGTGGTCCCCCCACAGCCTCATGCATTTATGAGGTGGACTGCTAGAGTTTGAGATTAGCTGATGATCCACTGGGGCTACGGGTGACCTAAGGCTGTGATTATGGGTCTGAATAGCATGGGGATTATGAATGTGAGCGTTACACCCAGCCTGAGGTGGATAGCCCGAATGTGACATAAGAGAGACAGAGAGACGGACCTCCTCTCTCTAGCCTTTCTTGCTACTACTCCTTCCTTTTGCTCTCTGCTCTTTGCTGCTCTACCATGAAAGGTTGCCCTCCGCCATGTGCCCCTCTGCCTTGGAGCCAGCGAAGTGTGGACTGAAACCTACAGTAACTAAATAAATCTTTCTTTCCCGAATTTTGAGGGTCAGGTATTTATCCCAGCAATGACAGAAGAGTAACTGAGACATCTTGATTCTTTCTTTGAAAGCTCCAAGATCTAACTAGGGAAGGCAGTGACTTCTGCCCTGACCCTCATTGGTTGACCAAGGAAAATACATGTGCCAGTGAAGTCATCTTTATATACTGCAAGCATGCATCAATAAAAGCCAAAAAGTAAGCAAAAAAAATCAAAAGATGAAATTCTGTTTATTCAGTGTTCATCTAGGGATAACAATTATATCTTCACAAATTCTGAATATTGCCTGACTCTGAATTGAGATTTTTGTCATTGCTAAATTTGGAACTTCAAGCAAGTTAGACAAGTTCTAAGAGACCATTTTCCAATATATAAAAATGAATTTGGTAATAGTATCTCTTTCATAGTGTTACTAGGCAGATAGATAGATAGATAGATAGATAGATAGATAGATAGATAGACAGAACAGTAATAAAAGTAAAGCAACTTTATTACTTTCACCTATATAGCACTGCAGCAGTAACAGTGACTGGGGGGTGTGATAGAAATATGTTATAAATTTAAATATTGTAATATGATTTAAGATATTTGAATATAAGTTCTATGAGAGGAATTATGTCCTTAGTGCTAACTGTAGATTGCTGTAATAATAGTTTTTAAATAAAAGGAAACTCAAAAGAGAAACTTTATATACCTAACTGGGTGGGAAGAACATGGAGAAATAACCAGATTGTACCCAAGTTTAAAATCATGCAAACAAGTTGCATTAGCCTGATTTAAACTGCAGTTTAGCGGATTCTGCACATTCCCGATAAATATATCTCAAAACTTTGAAAAATCTTTATTTTTACAGACATCAATAAAACATTGCTTTTTGAAGTCTACTGAAAAATATATGAGTCCCATCAGCCCCTGAATCAGAGTTTTCCAGGAGGGCCCATTCACTCCCAGCAAGTGGGACTTAAGACTACGTCTTCAGAAAGCTGCAAATCACAGGGATGACACTAAGATTCCCAAAGCCCAGGATGTCCCACCAGCTTGTCAGAATGGACACTCTGGCTATCAGAACAAGTATCAATCATGAACAACCAGTAAACTGACAGACATAGTAACTGGATAAATACTGGGCCTACACAAAGAACACCTGGCTTTCGGGGTCATGGCAGCACACATTCGGGTGGTCACTCACACACATAAACAACTCTAGTTTTTGTGTTAGGTCTTTAAAAATCAAAGCTCCCTTGTTTAATCAGATCTGTTTAGGTGAGTATAGAGTTCTAAGGCGACACCGTAAATACAATACCCATGTATGCACTACCGCTATTATGTCTTTTATCTGAGAAGGTTAAATGGGCTGCAGTGGAATCTGTGCCAAACAACTGTCCCTAGATGTGAAAATACAGACTCTGTTTTGCTTGAGGCACATTTATAATTCTCTCCTGGTGTTCTCCATGTTCAGTCCAAGAAACACGCGTTGAAGAGAGCAGAGCCTTCCATTTCCCACAGCAGGTCCGGAGTGTCCTGTACCTTTTAAACCACTTTGTTAGAAACCAACACTCTAATTACAGGCGGGAGGAAGGAACATTCGAAACCAATGCCAAGTCTGAATGGAGAGAGCTGCTTTTTCTCATGAGCAAGGAGAGTAAACTGTTTAGATCCACTGGCCTCACCCGGATGAGGTGCATATGGCAGATGTGGGTCTTTGCCTGCCTTCCTCTGCCTTTTACATGTGAGCTATTTTCATCTTTTTAACTTTTGGAAAACCAACAGGGTATTTATGAACAATTATAGAGAAAAACATCGGTGACAGCAGGAGAGCTGAATTGTACAATTCTTATCACTGACGGATGATTCATTTGGGACCATTAATATCAGTTGAGGTGTTATCAACATATGCTTCCTGTTTACTAAAACCTTCACCAATTAGGCTGAAAATCTATGGTGTAGACAGGATGGGAAGTCAGAATTAGAGGCTCCTTAACCTTCTGATCTTTCATCTGGCTATTTTGAAAGTAAATTTGGATTTTGGAAAACTGAATCATTACTAATTAGAGTTTGGTAAAATTTTGTCTTCAGACCACTTACAGGGTTTAATAATTCTCTGATGGCTTTATTAAAATGCATATTCAAAAGAAGAAAAATTGGAGTAGAAAGAAAAAAAGTTAAGCATTAACTACTCTGTTCAAAAGGCCAGCAGAAATCAACAATACAATTACCCAAACTATTCTACATATATACCTAAAACTGCTGAGTTCCTATTACTTTGTTTAGTGAAATCTTGTATCATTTCTAATGCTGTTTTCTTTCTATCACTATTGTGTGTTCTTAAAAAATATATACAGTTAAAGCCCTGAGCCAAGATCTACTGTCAGCCAATTATTATGTCTTATCTCATCTGTATCCCTAACTCCTAGTGAATTAGTACTCAATAAATTTGTTGACTAAGATGTGTCATTAATTAATATGATCGTGAGAGAGATGATTTGGATGAGATTAAACTAGAACTTTATTTTTATCTCCCCTCCCACTGTTCTTCAGTTGGCAGAACCAGAGTAGTTAGAAAAATACAAGTGAAAACATTTCTCCATAGTTCCTTGTAGGCTTCCAAATTCCCATTGAATTAGTAATCTTTATGACATGAAGTTAGTTTTGGAGCAGTTCTATGCTGGCCAAAAACTCAAAGGAAGTTACATGGTCCAGAAATAAACCCTACATCTTAGGCAAAGCAGAAAACACCCAATGCCTGGTGGAGGGTGGTGAAGGAAATGCAGAAAAAGTGCAAGGTGAAAAGGAGGACAAGTGAGAGGTGCTTTGTCACAAGTGTGTGAAGAGATGTCATGTGTAACTGAGAGAGTCTAGACTGATGGTGGAAGGAGTAGATGACATTTTACCCAGAAGCCCCTTTCAATGGGAGATTAAAACTTGAAAGCCCCAAATAATTTTTTCTATTTTTTTCCTGGTTAAACATGAAAAACCATAGCAGTATGAAGACACCTGACTGGGGATTCCCATCCCAGATCCCATAGAATTAGAGCTTAGTGTAATCTGATATGTTGGGATAAGTCCAACATGTGTGTGCATGTGTGTGGTATGTGAATGAATAGGTTAGTCAGAATATTAAGAAGCAAGGAGAAGATTGGTAAAGAACAGAATGAGAATCCAGCCCCCTACAAAACCATTTGGCTATCAGCTGCCTTTGTGAGGCTTTGTCACTTTCTAATTTTACTATCTTTATACAGAAGATTTATAAATGGCATTGTGGACAATGGACAACCCTGAGAGGCAGCGCCTGGCGCTACACCTAGCCCTCATTCTGTGTTTCTTAATTTGCATAAACCAATGTCTGTTGTCTCTTCAGTACTAATGAAAAGAGCGTTTGGTGGTTCTCAAAAGTGCACTGACAAGCCGGGCGTGGTGGCGTATGCCTGCAATCCCAGCACTTGGGAGGCTGAGGCAGGAGGATCAGTGCAAGTTCGAGGCCAGCTTGGGCTACAAAAGTGAGTTCAAGGCCAGTCTGAACTGTATAACGAGACCCTGTCTCAAAAGACAAAAAAAAAAAAAAAAAAAAAAAAAAAAAAAAAAAAAAAAAAAAAAAAAAAAGTGCACTGACAACAGAACCCATTAAAGATACAGAGGCCAGTGAAGAAACTGATTAAGTGTTCCTGGAAAACGATAACTTAATGAAAGACGTCTTTTTTCCTGGGGGCCCATACTTCCTTTCTCTCACAGAGCTGCACAGTTTAACTCCTTCTGGTCATCACAACCATGAAGGGAGCCAAGAAAGCTTGACCTTTGCTGCAGCAATCACAGTCTGCTTGGTGGGGCCTCTCTCCCACCTATGCACAGAGCAGCCAGCAAATATAGAAAGACCCAAGGGAGTGGCAGTTCCAGAAGCAATGATCTAAAAGCTTTTTAATTTTTCAAACAAAAAAGCACTAAAATTCATCGCTTTTAGCTCTGTGTCCCATATCTGACCATCTGACAAAAGTTCAAGGACAGGAGCTAGGTCCTAAATAAGGAAAGTCAAATGGAACTCAAACATGGGAGGACTAGCATACACGCTTAGGAAGTGTGTGCACTGAGCTGACTGTGTCACCGTCCTTTGGTCCCCATCCTCTATCTCCCACCCATCTGTGGGTGATTGACCCTGAAGTCCTGAAGTCCTGCACAGTGCAGTCTTTACTTCCTTTCTCGTGCTTCTCAATCCCACTGTGGTTTTAGTTCTCCTGACGTGAGCTCAGCCACAGCTACTATGCCATTCTTTTTCTCCTTCTGTCTTCTCTTGGTACTCTCTAAGTAAGAGAAGGCTTATTTAGATGGCTTAAAACTAGCTTTGTAAAAGAAGAAGTGAGACTTAGCCTGTGCTCTTCTCATCAAAAGTCGTTTATGAAAATACTCAGTACAGTTCTTAATCATATTCCCCTCCGCCCCAAACCTTCTCTTCCTTTCACAGTGTTATCTACAAGATCCACTTGGGCTTCAGTACATGTATGTCTTAGTAACTTTCCCATTGCTCAGATATAATACTGAATGTCCACAGTTTACATGAGGAGACGTTGATTTTGGTTCCTAGTTCCAGCCCATCGTCAGTTGGCTCTAAGGCAGGGAAGACACTGTGCAAAGCTCTAGGGAAGCAAAGCTGCTCATGCCAGGATGATCAAGAAGCAGAATAGGAATGGAGGGCCCAGGAGGAAGATACACCCTGTCCATGTCACCCTAAAGGCCAGCATCTAGCAGGCTCCACCTCCTAATGCACCAGCCATAATCAGTCTAAGAATCCAGTCATCTTTCAAACTTGTGAGGCTTTGGAGCCATTTCCATCCAAAGCTTAGCAATGTCCTAAGTATCCAGGAAAGACTTCATTGCTTGAACTTCTTAAAAAATCAGACATGGAACTTCTGTCAATTTTTCCTGATCAAATTTGTGGAATGCTGCCAGCATCTTGACATGAGAAACAACATGCCTTTTCAAAATTGAAGCTCTCTGCAACAAAGCTCTGCAGAACCTAGAATTGTATGAGCAACTGAAAGTAACATCTACTGGGCATCTAGTTACTATATGTCAGACACTTCCATACCTCATCATCTCACCTTCATTAATACCCTTAGGAAGGCACTGTCTTTACTTACTGGACAGGAACACTGAGATTTAGAGTTTCGTTCAGACAGCAATCTATGCTTTCACACTATAGATGTTGAGTATGAGTATCTGTTACTCAGGGTCTCTGACTACAGTTTGGGCTCTTAACTTCTGTCCTTAATAACTTCTTATTTAACGTCTGAGTGGCTTCCTACCTCCCCCATAACAAGGCCCCTTCCTAGCTGGACCTCTGCCTTCCTCTTAAGCTTCATTGTGCACTTTTCACCCAATCTCGACCTATTTGTTGTTTGCTCAACACAAATGCTGCTCTGTAGTATCAAGGATTGTTTCCCTATTCAACTATAGAGTTCCTAACCCTCAAAAGTTAGCCCATGTGCTCCCCACCCTGTTGATGTTTATCTTGGTCCCTTCACCATCAGTGAGGTAGAGGGCTCCTTTATCGTGTTTCCGTGTTCACATACATGCCTGTTCATTCATGAGATAATGACTTCCAGCTTGTCTCCCTGACAACAGTATCCCCAGGCCTAACACAATGCCTCATGCATCATACATCTCAAACAACTTTGTTGACTAAATATTTGATGGTGTAGCTCAAAGCTCAAAGCACTGACTTCCAGCAACCTTTAAAGTTCAAGAGAATAGTATATCATGCTTCATACTTTTGATTATTTACCTAGATTTCTCATTCTTCCCCAGCCTGTTTTCCTACCTTGTCAATTCTGGCTTTGTCCTAAGCCAGCAATCAATGCCGACCTCCTTACTTCTGTTCATGGCCTAAGTGTTTTCTTCGTGCCCTGCCTCCTTTTCCACCTTCCTTCACAGCTGCAGTTGTGGTTTTTATCTTTACTTTCACTACATGTGTGAACTCATGACGCTGGTATGGCAAAAGTGTAAATTCCCTCCCTCATTTTCCAGTTTTAATAATGCCTTCAAAAGTCAGTACAGCAGTAAGAAGGAGGAGGAGGAGAGGAAAGGCTGTTTAGATAGATGATACAAGGAAAGCTCTTCCCCCCTGGAGACAAGCACTCTCCACTTGGGGCCCTCACTGTGGCCCCTGGTGCACAGGAACTCTGGGTGAGCTATAGTGCAGTCTTACAGTGGGACAGAGCCTCACCACCTGGCTCATCTCCTTCCCAGCAGATAAACATTCTTTGGCTTCTAATTAAAAAGATTAATAAAGAAATAGGACACATCAGGTTCACATCAATCATTGCCCATGTGGTTCTTGTTATTGTAATTGAAAGTTATCTCCCCCGAAATTCGGGGATAAAAGTGTCATGGTGTGTCATTGACAACACATTGTAAGCTTTGTCTTGCCAACCTCATTTTCCCTCTCTGCAAGAAGAGCAGCAGAGTGATATTCTTATGGCAGATCGGGTTAGAAGTACCCTTAATCGCAGTCTATCAGCAAAAATGCACTGCTTTCTTGTTGAAACACCCTGAAAGAATGTGCATTTCTTTTTTTATTTAAAAATGCATGATTGCTTATTTTTGTAATGCCTGTGCTTGCCCTTTCTTTTTGTTCAGCTGTCAATGCCCTTGAACGTTCTGACACAAAAGGCATTTTTAATGACAAGTTACACATTTACTAACAGATCCACTGTCCTGCTTGGACCACAGTGAGACAAAGCTAATGCTTCAAGAATTGATATCTCCTAGAGCTCGTCAACTATCCCAAATTGACACAAAACACCGGCATACCTTGTCCTCTGGATTTGCCTGCAAACACAAAAGTTTCTGGGGATGCTAATCCATTTATACAACCTGAAGGAGTGGAGTCAACCCTGGGTCAATTTCTAGGGGACAGGCAATTTAATTTTATTGCAATCAAAATTTATTAAGAACTGACAGGTCACCTGGGCACCACCGGATTATGAGTTTCTTAAGCTGCAACTTGGGTGGAAAAAGCTGAAAACAGAAACCTGTTTACAAAGTTCATTGCTCACATTCTCCTTCTATATACAGGGTCTCCAGGCAGGCATGGGAGGGGGTCAGTTGATTTTCAGTTACTGGAGTTCTGTACCAGTTGGTATCTGTTTCCCCTTCTTGGAAACTATGGTTTTTACTGGTTTTCTTCCTCTCCCACTCTCTTTCCACATCCTTGTGCTGGAAGTCTTGCTGGCTGAAATGCATAAGCATTGCGCTTCTCCAAGCTTCCAGCCTTCTGACCCAAGGCTCTACCTTCTCCCTGTTTCTCTTATCTGTGTCAGAGCAGGGGCCTTATAACATTCTTCATACATCTTACATCTGCATAGTTCAAAGTAGAAACCTGCAGCCTCAGTGCTTTTCCTTATCTATGAAGGCTTTCTTGTGCAAACAAGGGCCTCCTCACCTTCCTCCATGGCCAACACAGCTCGACTTAACACACATTGAGACAGGGCTGCTCAACTCTGTAGCTCTAGTTTCTTACTTTGTGAAAAAATGCATATAACTCCAGCCTGCAGGCAATCCATTATTTAGAAACCATATGGCTTTCTAGTTTATTGACGTCTAGTCTCCTAAGCCCTTGTCTCCAGGATGGTGTGACTTATCCTAACAAGGGTTTCAGATGTGAACACAGCAATGTCCTGATTGAAGCTCTTTCCAAAAATTTTGCAGTTCCTATTGTTGCTACAATTCATATGGAAAGAAGTCTGGTGTTATTGTTAGCTTGGCATTTTATTTACATTTTTTTCTCAGCCAGATTATGAGCCTGTGGACCCAGGGAGAGCTCCGCATTTACTTTTTGGTTCTAAGTGCCTTCCACAGCATCTCACATTGCAAGTGCTCCAAGAATGTTTCCAGGGATGACAACCTGTAGAGATTCCTACAGTGGGGAAAGTCAGAGCATCACAGAGTCAGGCCCAGCAGGTGGGAAGCATGCATATAGGAATGTTTGTGGTTATGGATAATTAATAGCCCTCTGCCATGCTGCCTGTGTTAGAGGCGGCCATGTTGATCCCCTCTGGATTTCTGAAAAGCTGATCATCTGTGTGTTCAGAGATCCCCTTGGCTGTCCCAGCATGTGCAAAGGATGAGGCCAGGATCTCTTTGCCAGAGAAACGATCTCCGCTTATCTAATCAGTGCTTAGAAGAGCGGAATGTAGACAACAGACAGTTGCATTAATAGGGTAGAATCTTAAAGGACCAGATTATAGTGCTCGTGAGGGTTGAAACAGCTTTCCACAGAAGTGGATGAGGGCAGAGCCTGGCCTGGGTGCTGGCCTTTCTGCCAGAAACCAGACAGATAGATCAAACCAGTTACTGGAACAGGTAAAAGGCCACACCTTTTCAGCTCACAAGAAGGCTTCCCTATTGGATTCTGGGGCTGTAGAAAATGACTGATCCATGCACCCAACCAGAGACAGGGACCAATCATGTAGAGTGAGATTAAGAGAACAGGAGAGTTCCTGCAAGGCCAACCCTGCAAAGGTTCAGAGGTGTGTATGCTCAAAGTGGTCAGGGTGTATTAATTTTTTACCTGCTGCTACCCGTAGCCTTTTACTGACAAATTTCCTTATGTTGAAAGTTAAATTTTCCAAGGGAGAACCACACATTTCAAATAGTCTAGATCTGCAAATATTTTCAATGAAATCGAATGAAAACATATCATTTGAGACCACAGATATTTTCCACATTTTTTTTCTTTGTTCCTCTTGGACACTTTTCTAACTTATGTTTGGTTTCATCACTTTTTAAGACAAGAAAACATTATCAGTGGGACAGTTAGAGCACCAGCCCAACAGAACACTTGGAAACAGGCAACAGAAGCACATTGTTTGGTCTGCAGATCCTTTTTTTACTTTTCCATATGTTGGTCTACATGGAGCTAGTGATAAGGCAGAGTGTCTGTCACCCCGACAGCAGTCTGGAGGCTCTTGGAGGGAAAAAAATACAGCACAACACATTGGCTGGAAATGGAAATGGACGTTTGGATGAAATGTTTTGTAGGTAAGGGGCTTGCTTTCCAACTAGTCTGCAAAATCTTTGAGACAGAGCCATGTACCTATCATCCATAATGCATGGCTTATTTTTAGTATACATTTACATACAAAGTTGATTCGAAGTCGTCCATAAGCACTTCTTTCCAAAAAAAGTTTATTGGCTGTTGCAGAGATACATTCTCCATTTAAATGGCATCCGTCCTACTTTGCCTTGGTGGCGGGCCATGCATTTTAAAGGCAGCTTCTTCTACCATGTTTGAGTAAGGAGTCCTGGCCTCAAAAACCAAGTGCAACCTAACAGTGCTTCATTCTGCATCACATTAGGCCCGTGCTACCCTTCCTTTTGTCCCTTTTGCTCTTTGGTAATCAACCATGTGAACCTACATCTAGTTATACCTTTAAATATTCTATGATAAAAGCATATTTGCTCAGATGTATATTAAAGACATGGCAACAATTCGGGATTAATAAAAATCAATGTTACGGTTTGTGTACGGGTGTCCCCCCAGAACCTCTTGCAGTCATGGGGCAGCCTCTGGTGTTTGAGATTTTGTAATGTGGGTGTGGATGCTGCACCCATCATGGGGCGGGTGATTTACATTGCAGCACAAGGAGAGGAGAGAGGCTAGCTAGCTTCCTGAGCTGCTGCCCCTCCCTTTGCTTTTTGCTGTTTGTTGCTGCCATGTGCAGCTCTGCCTTGGAGCCAGCTGAGTATGGCCTGAAACCTCTAATTATAAGCTAAAAATAAAACCTTTCCTGGGGCCAGGGAGATAGCTCTGTGGTACAAGTACCTGCCTGGCAAGTGCAAGGTGGTGAGTTCGAACCCTAGTCCCACCCAAAACAAACAAGCAAACAAACAAAAAAAAGCCCTTCCTTCCTGCATTTTGGATTTCAGGTGTTTTGTTCCAGTAACAAGAGAAGATTAACTGAGATAGTCAATATATGGAAGATGCAAAATAGATGGGAATCTTAAACAGAACCTGCAAGAAAGCTCTCCTGCTGCACTGGTAGTATCAATAAACACAAGAGATGACTAATTATGATAGTATTGCCATAATGTGCCATGTTATGGAATCAGTTGTAGAGGAGGCCTAAAGTAGACTGACAATTGTTTGTAGAATCCTTAGAAAATTTGGACTTACTGTGGACCAAAGAAAATTATTCCTAGTAGATTGCACTAAACAAATGATAGAAAGCCAGAACTGCTTATGCAGAGGCCACAGAATTTTCAGCTAACCGAAGCACACTGTCGGAGTCCCCGAGAGACCTTCCTTGAGAAGATGTCCTGTACCTGTTACGACTGTCTTGAGACTGGCATCCCAGCACTACATCATTAGAGAGTGCCCTTTAGGCTCTGAGAGGAATAAGAGAAATATTTCATAGCATCTACTTTATCACAGCCATTGGAGGTTCCTGTTGAATTGTTGAGCCAGTATGTAGGGTACTAGATGGGTTAGGTTACCTAGAGTTTAGTACGTGGAGAAATGTGACAAAATGTATGTGGTGAATACAGCTAAGCCTTTGGATTTTCAAGGTAGTTTTTATAAATTTTACAAGAGTCCAGAATTTGGTTTTAAGTTTGGAAAAAAAAAAAAAAAGCCACAGAGGAACAATAGTTCTTTTAAATTAGTCCACACTATGAGATTACATGGGGAGCAGATGAAGGCGGAATAATAGATTTAAAAATATTGTATTTCAAAAATAAGAAATAGTGTTTAGCAAGCCTTTTGAACATTTTGCACATGTCTAAAAGAAAAAAAAAAACACAAGTGCCTAGCAGAAACATTAAATGATAGGGGAAGGTTATTTGTTCAGACTCTGCTTCACATTATATAAAGAAATAGTCAGCGAGGGTGCTGGGTTTGCTACATGCAGCCATTCTGCATTATGGATTCAGATGCAAATGAGGGGTGGTAATAATCAGTGTTTATCATTTACCATCATGTTATGGGCTGTAACTTATAGGCAAACTGCCTTGGAAAAATGATCTTTTCCAGCTTCTCCATTTTTCCCAAGAGGAGACACAAAGGCGAACCAGACCTTTTCCTTGAGATTCGAGAGCATCAATAACACGGCACACAGTTGTTAAGGGCCCACAGAGCAAGCCCATCATTTTTGTGGCATGGTTTGAGAGGGACTGGTTATGTTCTGCCCATGTTTCATTTCCAACTGATCTACTGTGACCCATTTGAACTGGCCAGGGACAATAACTAGCTCCTGAAAGGCAAATGCTTCATCTCATTCAGTGAAATGGGGCTCACAAGCTAGACATTCTACTGGTTTCGTCCCTTCCTAGAGTGTATGGTGGGTGGGCAGAGTGCAAGGTTTTATAATGAAGAGGACGGAAGCTGCTTTAGGGAATATTGCTGTTTTCCTTCCTCCTTCTCTCTTTCCTTCTGCAATTTCCAGTAGAACGGTTTTCATATGGGTCAAAGCGTAACAACTGTCGTATATCGAGTGCTAATTGTTAAGTGTTCCATTGTTCATCAATGAATTTAACCATGTCCTATGTGGTTAAATGATTTTTTTTTTCAAAAACAGAAAGCAAAGCAAAATAAAGCAAAACAAAGACACAGGTGAGAAGCACAGACACTTTAAATGATTTTCCCAGGTCACATAGATAATGACTAAAATACAAATCTTTTAAATAAATTCCACCACTGTGCCATGATTGATTTTGATGGGCCACGCAGGTTTAACTCTCTGCATGACAGCCTTGCCTCCTTACTCTTGTTTCTGCTTTTCAATAACCAAACACCTTTCACCTGTACTCCACTTCTGTCTCCTTATACAGTCGTATGCTTTGTTAAAGAATGCATTTAGTACAGGATCTTTAGGGCCTCACTATACAGATCAGACCCATAGTGATCCTTCTGTTTTCAGTCTCTCAAGTGCCAGAATTACAGGCATGTGCCACCACACCCAGTCTCAATCACTGTCTCAGTGCACCCTTGGGGCAGGACCAGCAAGGCCCGTTGGGGATCAGACCCCAGCTGCTGTGTTCTGCCTAAGCAGGTGCTTTAGTCTGCTGAGCTACCTGGCCTGTCCTCAATCATACGTTGTGTTTTAAAGGTTGAATTGTACTTGATTTCCAAAATATTTCTAATGTTTTACTTGAATAATATTATCTGTCACTTTTCTAGGAAGCTGATAGAAACATGCCCAATAAAGAGAAGCCAACTTTCTGTTTCTAGGTATCTTTTGTTAAATTGCTTTCTTCAGAGGGGGGCATCTCTAATTCTAGTTCGGGTCCCCAGAGATCCAGCCTCACATTTATGTAAAGCAATGGATTAGAAAGCTATGGAGGAATGGACAAGGGTTTGAGAGGAGAATATATTAAGCTTCCTCTAAAATTAAAAGTCAACAAGGGCCAGTGGTATAGGTCAGTGGACTAAACACTTGCTTAGGGAAGTACAGGGGCCAGGGTTTGATTCCTCGCCCTGCCTGCCATGCCAGCCCCACTCTAGGGTGCACTGAGCAGGTGATTGAGTTCAGACATGGTGATAGAGCCTATAATCCCAGCACTTGGGAGGCAGGAAACAGGAGGATCACTATGAGTGAGAGCTGCATAGGGAGACCCTACTAAAAAAAAAAGTCAACAAACAGAATATAAAAAACAAATGATGTTGGACTGGAAGTCAGAAAACACTAGAAATCTACTTACTAACAATAAAGAAAAAAGTAGGCAGAACAAAGGAATCATAAACAGGAAATATTTATACCAAATACCACTGGCTAATTCACAGAACAACTGAGATTAATATGCACTGATATTCTCTTGTCTTCTAGAAGTGGGAAGCTGCAGAAGATAAGGAAGCTAAGTTCTTCGTCTTCCCTGTGCAACACATCACTTACTGGAAAAAGCTTGAAGGAGTTTTCCACAAAATACTTCGGATACTGACACCTGAAGGCTAGCTAAGAGCTGTTCAGGGAAAGATCAGAAGAATAAAGAGGAAAAAGTACTGTGCATAAAATGGAAAAACAAAATTCTAATGATGTCCTTTATTGCCTCATGCTCAGATGAACTTAGTTCCAGGACTGGCCACCATATTTGATTGTTCTACTGTAGAAGAAAGCAGAAACGACAGCAAGGATTTAGAGGCAGATGTACTTATATTGATAGAACTGATTGGGACCATTCCAAAAATATCAGGCCCTATACTCTGGTTTCTCTTCAGATCGTATAAATCTTTCACCTTTTACAAAAAATATCAGGCCCTGTTCTCTGGTGACCTAGGGTTTAGATGGGATAAGTAAGCAAAAAATACAGGAGCAGAGTGGCTTGTCACTTGGAGTTTGATTCTTACAATATGTATCATAGTGACCAACTACACATTAAGTGACAAGCCATTTCTAAGGGGAAAAAAAGTAATAGGAAAGGTAACTAGAATTATTACTTGGATAACTAGCAATCTGAAATATATTTGTGCTGCTCATTTTCTGTTACATATTCCCCCTTTTCCCTCGCAAATCTTTGCTGGGCATATTATATGTGATCTTCTCAGATAAGGCGCTACTACAAGCAGTATCATCAGAGCTGTCCATGACTCTATAGGGAAGGATCCCTAACCAAGTTCCTCAAGGTTGGCTTATTAAAGAGCTTTTCCCTGAGTTCTTTTTAAGAAGAGACATAATTTAAGCCTGTCTATTCTGCAACATTATTCTGGCAAGGTAGTAAGGAGATCTAGGAGATCTAGGAGAGTGTCTAATGTGCCTTGGATGCTCATCAAACCTTGGTATTGTTTTATTCTCTTGGGGTAACTGTCTATAGAGTTTATAGCAAAAACCACAGCTAGCACAGGGCTGGAAAGCAAGGACTGGGAAAGTCAGCCTGGAAAGACACAACTCAAAAGTAATAGGTAGGGAGTAATCCTATGAATGATATCCTCAAGCTATAGCTGTGTGTTAACTTGTGAGCATCTGGTGTGACAGGAACAAGGCTTTGAGTGTGCTGGCTCTCTAAAATTAGCCTTTGAAGAGTTGTTTAGGTAAATTTTCAGTCTCTCTATGGCTGAATTTCTGAAACTTGTAAAGTGAGTTAATATGAGCCTGGGTTATAGGTGTGTACAGCAATGTCTACAGATATAGCTTCTCTTTTAACTAAAACTTTGTAGAGCTAGTTAAAAGCTGTTTTTACAAGGTTATATTTTATTATTTTCAAATGCTTTAGAGTTTATGGCCTGTAGGCTATACATAGTCTTCAGCTAATTATCTCTGCTATAAACACAGGCCCATTTTCCTTGCCAGTGGCCCAGGGAAGGTTATATCCAGGGATGATTTCCCACAGTAGGACCCTACAAATGTTGGTTGTGTGGGTCAGCCTAAATAGGTGCACGTGAGCACTAAGTCATGCCAGGTGTAAGTTTGGAACAATGACACAGACACAAATGCCTTTGCTGGCTATAGGGTACCAATGCCTGTACTGTGGCTTGAGTTGTAGAACATATGGTGGGGACAGGTCTGGCTCTGCATCATTCGTGGTGCATTGCAAACAACAGCAGGAAGCAGTAGCAGGCAAGCCTTGGCCAAAATGACTTTGCTCAATGTGACCATGGAATATGTAGCCTGTCCGAATGGAGCTCCTTCCCTCTGTAAACAGGGTATACTCAGCATCTGTCAAGGGGAGTTATTTTTTAAATCTGATGGACTAGAGCATGGTTTATCAGATAGTTCCAGGCAGTCATGGTCTTTTGGACCCAATTCTCTGAGAAGGTGGATGGCAGGATTCACTGGTTTTATCATTACAAGTATCGAGTGGATTTTTGTATAAGAATTCTTGGTACTGGGTAAGGTCCACCACAGTACGTGGCACCTGGAGAGTTCGGTTTTGGCCTAAAGTGAGCTTGTTAGCTCTCTTGGTCAGAAGGACAGTAGCTGTTAGAGATTATAGGCAAAGGGAGTAGCAACCCTCAGCAACTGGATCCAAGAATTTGTATAAGGAGGCAACTGGGAACCCATGGGGACTCATAGTCTGAGTAAACATCGTTGTTTTTGTGGACTCAAGATTCCAAAGTCTATAGAAGGAAGCAGTTTTAAGAAATCTATGAGCTTCTTTCTCATAATCAGTTTCTGCCAGACATTGTGGCAGACCTTCAGTGCCTTGCCAGTGTGCAGCTTGTATATCATTAATCAGAAATGCCTTTTTAAAGTGGAAATAGATTTTCCAACCTCTGGAAAGTTCAGTCCAGGTCAGCTGGCTTTTCATTCCAGAGCTGGGGTCTTTTCATTTAAAGGTGAAGAGAGGATGGCCAGCAGGAGTCAACCAGAGGCAGAAGGCATTCTTCAGGTCCAGGCAGGTGGACCAGCAGGTTGTGGGTGGCAGAAGACTGAGGCATTTTACACGGAGCGCAATTGCAATGGCACTGGCATCTTAGAAATCTTGGGCTTGTTCTACAGGCAGGAGAGGTGACTAACAGCTTATCAGATGGATGTATGGCTGGACGCCTGTTCTTGCTTCATGTGACATCTGATAGTAATGAGATCACAGTGAGGTGGCATGGTTGAAGGCCAGACCTGAGGGAAGGCTTTGACTCATACTTCTGAGAAGAAAGTTTTCTGAACCTCAGGACTGCAAGTATCTGTCTTGGGCTGATGCAGGCACCATCTTCCTCTCAGGGAACAGAATTAAAACACGTGATTCAATAGGACAAGGGCTTATTGGCTCAGAGCTGGTCTCTTCTCTAACGTGAAGAGATCTCTTCCCTGAAGCAGTATGGGGACTGGCTTACACAGGAGATGCCCTTTCACACTCAAAGTTATGCCTAGCAGAAGGGGTGAGAGGTAAGAGTACTAATTATTCTGATGAAGGTACTATGGACTCCAGTGGCCCAGCTGAAGAAGGGAGCCTGGTCTGTCTAGTCTGAGCCAGTCAGACCATTGGAAAGATTGTCATCTGATCCAGGTTGAAGCATTTGAGAGTTCTGATCTTTTAATTTGAATAGACATTTATTTTTCAGTGTACGTAGTCCTTATAACTCATAGCCATAGGCTATGGTCATTTGTTACACTGGATTTTCTTATGGACTTCAGGTGCTTTATAAAACAAAAATCAGGTTTTGGGGTGATAGTGGTTTATGGGCTTTTTGTTCCTCTTTTAAATGTCTTTGAGAAGTGCTCAACTGTGTTGTTTCTAGGTGAGGTGACCTTTGGGAATGGACATGGCAACTCATTGATCAGGATTGAAAGTCCAAGATTTCCTCAGCCAGAATGCGACAGTCTGAAGGCATTCTCAACAGCCATCGCAGGTGGGAGACAGATGATGCCATCTGACTAGGTAGGCATAGTGACAAACCAGAAGGTTTGGAGAAAGGGCCTCTGTAGCAGAATGCAGGCCCTGGCTACCTGGAGCCAGCTCCATTGGCAAACAGTAGATGAGCTGGGAACGAGAGGTGAAGCTATATGTGTTGGCAGAATCTGTGGCAGCCAGCGAGGGTGCCAAGAGGAGTCCTCAGGAAGAATAGGCTTCTTTTCCCTTAATTTTTCTTTAAGCAGTTTGGTTGCATTTTAAACTTTGTAATCTCAGGGAACCTTCTTCAGAAGTGTTTTGAATGTATAATCAAGGACTGTAGATTTACTTTGGCTTGCACCCACTCATTGTGTACTCCTGAACAATGGCACAACTGGCAAAGGATTAGCGCCTTCAGAGAGAGATCATTCAGATGTCCACCTGGTCACACTCCTCATCGGCTCACATGTGATAAGTGTGCAGGATGTACAGAGGCAGAATGGCCTATCAGCTGGGGACTGGTTTATGCAAGGTGCATCACAGTGACCAGCCATTTCTAAGGGACAGAAGGAACCAGAACTGAAACAGGAACTAGCACAGGAACTAAGACTACATAGGAAACTAATCACATGGGAAGCTAAAATCTCAAATATATTGATGAGGGCGGCATTTTCTGTTACACTACCTTTCTACCTTTTCTTCAGAGTCTTTCTTTCTTTCTTTCTTTCTTTCTTTCTTTCTTTCTTTCTTTCTTTCTTTCTTAAAGTTGAGAAGAATTTTTTGAAGGTTGGGTGCCTGGCTCGGGCTACCTTAACGGTGGGTCTGATGCAGCATGTGAGGCTGGGGATTGAACCATGGTCCCCTGGGCCTAACTGGGTTTGCCCAAGTAAGTGCTTAAATAACTGAGTTAAGCCTCAAGCCCCCTCTTCAGAGTAGTTCGTGTCTGCTCAAGGACCATGCTCTATGACATTTTGAGTAAGAAGATAGTGTGTGCCTTTTATTTTTTTCTGTTTTGCATCAAAATATCTGACACATTCCAGTGTACAAGAAGCCAAACATGGGTGCGAATGAAGCAAGATAGGGGAAGAAATTAATGATGGAAAACCAAAAGTGGAAAGACCAAGCAACAGATTTCACAAATCGCATGAATACCAAAGGACGAAACATCTACCTTATGGTTACATATTCCCCTATAAATATATTATAGAAAATCCTATGTACTGGGAAGAATAAAAATGACACACAGAAGGATAACTGAAGTCCAACAGTGTTGAGATCCAACACAGTTAGCCACTGAGCTCTTCAGGAGAAAGAGATGATACCAAGATGTAAAATTGTGTTCCTTAGGCTGAGAGTCAAAAGGCTCAATATACGGCTGAAAAAAAAAAAAAAGATTGATACATGACCAGACTTCCTCAAACTACAGAAGTAGTGTAAACTATATTGTTGCACATAGAGCAATTTGGGATGCAGATTGCCAAAGACAGTAGGAGATGCTATACACACTAACAAACAGAATCGACTGACACTGGGAAGAGAAATGCATATCTTCAATGAGCTTCAAAAGCTGAACTGCTTCAGTTCTTTCCAGAATGCCTTTCTCTGGCTTAGGCAGTGAGGTAGTGGATGCATACATTACATGCTCTTCAGGATCAGTGGAAACTATTATTGCCTGACAGGCAGTGATGGAAACTTGAAAGTAACATGAGGAGACACAAAGTGAACGGGAGCAGTTCCTCTCGAGATCAACAAGAAATCTGCTACAAATAAAAAAAAAATGGTGACTTAGTGATGACTCATTGCCTTGTACTATGAAAAGAAGTTTTTCATGATATAGCTAGGGCAATTGCACAAGAGTTCCAGAAATTCTTGCTTGTTTACCACCTGACCCTTTTTCTCCTCTCTGATTCTGTCTTCTCTATAACATGTCATACTTTGACAATGGTGGGGCGCTCTTTCAAGTAGCTGTCCTGTAGTCATCTTCCAAAGGAGCTGTCCTTAGAAATTCTCTTCTTTAAAGTGGATACTTGAATACACTACTGCTCTGGATGAGACGTGTTAATGTAAACTATTATTTTGTCATTCATTCCTTCATTCACCCATCAGATATGCTTTAAGTGCTGTCTGCACTCCAGATCCTAAGCTTAGTGCTAGATCTGCCAATGCCCCCACATCCTGGGCTTTCTGATGATCTCAGGAAGAGGATGTTAGAAATGCATTCTGTAAGGTACTCTGCATTGGTATGCAGCTCAGGGGAGTACAGATTTACAGCCTTTGTGATTTTTCTTCTAAACTATAGAAGCTAGCTGTTCATTGTAACTTTGGCCCCTATAGAGGAACACAGGACAAAGGCTGATTTTTGAAATCCAATCAGGCCATATAGTTTAAAAATATATTTAAAAAAGAGCATTGGTAAAAAATAATTAATAAAAGCATCATGTTGTTTTTATTCTAAATAAATGTCTACTTTTGAATTTTGTTTTTGGTTTCTTATCTTCTGTTTTAGAAAAAGCCCTATTCTCATCCTCAACTGCATGCATTTCAGGTCTCACAAAACTTGGAATCATCTTGGTGATGATAGGTATGCTTCTGGGACTCGGTTGTTTTGCAGCTATGAAAACTGAAGCTAGCTGCTTCACTTGTATATTTATTGCTGTTATTGTGTCAGTTTCTTTAACGCATGCATAGTAATATTTAAACTTTCAAGCCATAGCAATGGTGTGTTTTTGCTAGCTATCCTTTATCAAAGTGCTTGTTTGGCAAGCTAAATATTCTATATTCTTTAAGGCAGTATCTAAAAAACCAACTGGCCTTCCCTACATCAGTTTGGTAGCAAACCCACTATTCCAGCTTTCATAGTCATGTGTAGTTGCTTATAGCTCTCAGTTGACTTAGTGCTACAACATTGTTAAGTACTTCATAAATATTTTTATATCTATTTAAATTTCTTTGATTTTTTTTTAAATACAGGGTCTATAGGGTCTCACCATGTAGATTAGACTTGTAGTGGTCCTCCTATTCTCAGCCTCCCAAGTGCTGGCATTACTGGTGCATGCCACCACACCTGGGCTTAATTTGTTTGAATTCTAAGATTCTGGATTATTCTAATCCATCCATCCATCCATCCATCCTTCCATCCATCCTTCCATGCATTTGTCCGCCTGTCCATCTATCCAAGTATTCCTTTCATAATTATCTAGAAAATGTTGCACATTATGCTGTGGAAGCCCAGCATGGGAAGTAGGGTAAAGGACCTGGAAGGTAGCCTGACCAGCTTCCCTTGGTAGCATTTGAAACATAGGTCTGTAGGTGGGGATGGGTGACTGTGTAAAGCACTCTGCCTGGAATAGCACTCTGCCAGGTGCTGGCAACATCATAACATTATATGCTGTTTCTCTTCCAGAAGCTTGCATTGTCATAGGGAAGACCAAAAGGGAAGGAAATAAACCATAACAGCTTTGTAGGAGGCAAGAGAAACTACCCAGTGGAACGTTTTTTGAGGTAGGTTTTAAAGAAGGAGAGAACAACTCAGCCAGCATAGAAAAGGAGAAATGACTCCTACAAGAAGAGTTGGCCTCAGCCAAGGCATGGAGACCTATAAACACAAGCCAATGAACAACAGAAAGTACTCTGACTCTGCAGCAGGAGACCTGGAAGTGGGACAAAGAACCTGGTTGGTAACAATGAGCTCTTCAAGAGGCTCATTGATTCTTTAACTTGAATGCAGTGAGTAGCCACCATAGATTTTAAAAGGGATAGTACGTGATCACCCCAACAGGCCCAAGTAATAAACACCTAATTGTTCTGAGCCATTATGACTAGAATCACATTTCCAGCATTAGAGGTGGATTTATTTATGTCAACAGATACTGATTGAGATTATTCCCCAAGTATCAGGTCTAGGGCTTACATGGAATAAGCAAGCAGGAAGTACAGAGACAGAATGGCTTGTTCATTTGAGATTGGTTTACACAATGTGCATCATAATGACCAGCCCTTTCTAAGAGACAAAAGCAACCGGAACTGGAACAGGAGCTATTACCTGGGCAGCTAAGAAACTGAAGTACACTGGCTAAAGTGTGTGTGTGTGTGTGTGTGTGTGTGTGTGTGTGTGGAGGAGGAGGAGGAAGAGAGGACATTTTCTAATATAATTTGACATATGCTGACTGCATTTCTTCAGAATGATTCATAGAAATCACTATCTCAGGTTCATTCCTTCTGATAGTAATTGCGTTTAACCTGAAATATGATTTTCCAACAGTGTGAAGAAAAACGAAGGAAAGCTTGCCTGCAATCTATGTCTTTTTTTCATTTTTTAAGTTTTCAGAAAAAAAAAGTAAGAATTTTTGTCCAAGAAACTACATCTACTCTTTCTCAAACAGCATTTCTCCTAAACAATTTTCTGAGATTTTTCCATTGATTAAAGTTAGGACTTCACTGTAGGAATCCTTGAGTCTTAGCCAAACATAGATTATTCTTTGGATAATACTGTGCACAGTGAGATGGAATATGCCTACTTTTGTGTATCTAGAAATGATTAAGAAGCTCTGTCCTGAATGTGAAAGCCAGAATGAAATGATACACATTAGGCACAAAGCAAAGGAGTAAAGTACCACCCGGCGGGCCAAATATATGGGTTTCAACAAGGGCATATGTGTAGAGCTATCAAAAATATGATAAGGAAGAAAAAGCTGCTTGCATTAAGATCCACATCTCGAATTCTCTAGAATTCAGGCACCAGTAAAGAGTGAGGAAAACAGGTATGTCCCTGGGCATGTCCCCTGGGCAGAATAAGGTCTTGAGAGAGGAGAAATGTTAATTATTAACCTCAGTTTGGCACCACATGAAGAGAGCATATTGGTAAATGCTTGTTGATCAGTAGATAAGCTGTTTTCTCTCCTAAACTTTTTCCCCCTTCAGTTGAGACCTGGGGTGAGAAAGGTGGGGGTGGGGGAGGCAGGCAGAACTCCTCCACACCTGGGAAAATGTTAATTCCTGTTTTTTAGAAAATAGGCTAAGAAAAAGCTCAAGGGAGTCTGGGACATCAAAGAACTCTTTTAAAACAACTTTTTTGACGATTTAAATGAAAATGAGGCAGACATATATGGATTAAATTTCCCCTTAAAGCAGCCTGAGGTTTAAAGATTAAGGGGGAGAGAAATGGCGGTAGAAGGCGCTGGGGGGTTATTGTCAGTGCTCGAGCTAACCTGAAACTGAGTGCGTTAACCCATGATGTGTCCCTGTGCACTTTGGCTTGGGTGCCGCAGAGCGCACACGCACACACATGTGCCATGTGGCCGGGAAGCTGTCCCTCCTCAGCCGGTGATTTATGCAGCTTGCTAGGAAAGAAGTAGGCCACGCTAGCCTTGAAAGCACTTTAGTTTGGTTGTTTTTACTCAAGAAGGACATGTTGTCCTGTAATTACTTTGTCATTTCTTAAAAGGTGAAATCCTTAACAGGTTTGTGCCTTCTGCATTGTCGTGACAGTTCTTGTTGGAGCATGTCTAACCAGGTTGGAATCCCAGGTCTGCCTTTCTTTATGAGGAACAAAGAGGAACCAGGCATTTTAAAATGTGTTAAAGCATCTAGAAGAAAAAAATACCAGTCAGGGAGAATGTAGATAAGGTACAGAAAAACTGCAGGCAACATTCTTGCTTTCTCTTTAGGTCATGGAACAACTACAAAATACTTTGTCATTAAATATTTTTTTTTCTCTGTCAACAAACAAGTATAATTTTCTATCTATATATGATAGCATAATAAGGTAGGATAAAAATAGCTAATGTTTAACTCAGAGAGAAAATGAAACACATACAACTCTAACTAATGTAAATGTTAAAGCAATGTTTAATATTCAGAGATTCCAAATGAAATGCTGGCATTGATCAGGCTAGTTGTTTATTCTCAGGGCCACTGATAAATCTTCCAAGGTTAGTGAATTGAAGAAAGAAATTTTAGAGTTTCAAAACAAGCAGGAATCTTACTATTTCAAAGATCGAATGTAACAGAAATGTAATCTACTCCCCCACCACCACTGCCAAAATGAATCTTTCAGTTTCAAAGATCATTGTGAAATGCTATATGTGCGTTTCTGGGCCATGTCAGAATGAACATTTAGTAGTTTGTCAGCAACTTAAGAATGATGTTATAATTTCATGGATTCTAAGTCTTGCCATCTCTAGGTCCACAATGAAAACAGATCGGTAGGTGAAATGTTTGATTACTGTGTGGCTTTGTATGATGAAGGAAACACAAGTCTGATCTCAGTGTATGATACAGGTACCTACTTTCCAGGGAGTTTGCAAGCCTAGATTTCCTCTTTAGGTTTGTGAGCCTCCAACACATTTACCTTTGGTTCATTTTTGACCTAGCCCACACCAGGGCAGAAGTTAGCTATCCTATCAGCTGTCTGTTTCCTGCTGGTGCACTTTAGTTCAAGCTCTATTACTTGTCCCCTACGTTCCTTTCTGTGGCCCAGAAAGCACTGCTAACTTGAACTTTTGAACATTAGACTAAACATTATTCGTGAAAATCGATTCTCAGGTTGCTTTGTTGATAGTTGAGTTTTTTCTGACCCTTGGTGGCATCATCTTTGTTAGCGAAAACTCTTGCCAAAGTAGTTGTCATATATTTGGAGAGGAAGCAGTGATTACCATCCTGAATTGCCCAGGTTATTGTCACTGACTAAGCTTAGGCCTTCTGAAGTTATGTCAAAGCTATGAGAAGCGTTGTTCAATGTAGGATTTAGGAATGTTGAGACACATCTAAGTAGGTGTGGCTCTTCATTACAGTTATATTATTAGGATAACCTCAGAACCTTCAAATAAAATAAAATGTCAGGACAAATAGAAACAAAGAGAGGAAGTTTGCTTCAGAAAGATGGGCTATGACTCAGGAAAGAGTTCCGTGGTCTAAACCCATACCTGAGAAGCACAAGGACCCAGGTTCGACCCCAGGTATCTCAAGTCATGTCAGCCCTGAAACCCTGGTTGTGCTATGCTGGCTACAGAAGCCAGGGGTTGGTGATGCAGGCCTGTACTCCCAGTGCTAGGGAGGCTAAGACAGGAGAGTCACTGCTACAGTCTGTGTTACATTGAGAGACTCTGTACTAAATAAATAAATAAATAAATAAATAAATAAATAAATCTTTAAAAAAAAACATAAAAAGAAAGATGGGCTAACAACAGAGGAAGGGGATGAGTTTAAAGTTGTCTGTGTCTTTGGACAGAGTATTCCTCAGCTAGCCTGGAAGCCTTTGGCCTGAATCTCAATCAGGCCATAAAAGTGAAACCAGAAGTTGACTTCACCCAATCTCAGTAGGACGCTGGAAGATTGGACCATGGTCACATTGATTTCAGTACCTTTTGCATCCAGTGAAGAGGAGTCCTTGGTTCTTTTGATGCTTGAGGTGGATGACTGTGGGTGGTCACAGGATCCTTGACCTGAGCAGTTAACTGAATACACTGGCAATAGAATAGCGCACTTGAACACTATCATGGGAGTCTAGACCCCAGCAAGAGAATTGATTTTCATCAATATATAGTTATGTCGTATTACTTGTTCAGAACAAGGGATTTGGAAAGGAGCCATTAAAACTTGCTGTTTAGCCATTAACCCTAGTAAGAAATACTTTTTTCTTTATTCCAATTCAGTGCACTCAAATACAGAAAGCTCCATTTACTATATTAAAATAAAGTTTTATGAAACAGCATTAATCCTCAGCAAGCAATGAACTCTAATGTTTTCTATATTCTACTGATTGTGTCCTCTATTCATTCATTTTAAAAGATATTCTGTGCACTTCACTCGGGAGGAAAGAAATAGTGTAGACCACAGACTAAACAGCTAAATTTTCTAGAAAGCATCTTCAAAGACTTCAAGATCTATTTTAGGGGAGAAGAATTAGTGGTAATAGCCTGTGAGTAATCAAGGAAGACTTGTGGCCATTATTGTCAAACTGTCTTCCAGGCTGTTATGGTTTCTTGTAGTCAGGGTTTGAGACAATTGATTTAAAACAAGGATGCAAATTTATAGGGTGGTTTTGTAGTATCCACCCAAAAGTCAAATACAGAAAAATGCAAGAGCTCTGTCCATGCATGAGAGACCCAGGGAATGCTGCTGAGGTCCTGGATCCCATGACAAGGCCCCACAGAAGTCCAGCTGAAGATCTAGAGCCCATGGCAATGTCCTGCGTGAGTCCAACTGGATAGAGGTCGAGGGCTCATGCCAATGTCTTGCACAAGTCTGTATAAAGGTCTGCACTGGGAAGGCCTGAGGGCCAGTGGTGGAAGATAGAAAATCTGTGCCAGCAGACAGACGGATCTGCGCTGGAGCTGGAAAGCAACATGCAAGTTAAGGGCCGCCGCTAAACACATACACACACACACACACACACACACACACACACACACACACACACACATACACACACACACACACAGAGTCACCCTAAGCAGTACTGAGGACCCAAGCTCCTTCAACACAGTTCCTATCAGGTAAACCAGCAGGACACATTTCTCCAGGAGACTCAGCAGTACACCGTCTTTCCCCTCCAGTGCTCCTTTTGTGCTCTTGGTTAGTCATGATACGGGCCTTCCACATCCAGCGCCATGCTGCTTCAGTTCAGCTGAGTGTCACAAGTGGGCCATTAGCTAATCCACCACTGGGGAGCACCTTGGATGCCCTGCTTCGTTGCTGCCTCTTCTGGAGGCTTGTGTTCCAATGTGAAGCTGAGCTTATCATCCTCTGACTGGAAAACTTTCTGTGGATCTCCAGGATCCACTTGAAAAAATATCTGTTTTCCTTTTCATGGAGCATGTGTCCTTTTTTGCCCCACCCATGCTCAATATTTACTCCCAGGTCCCACAGCCCTAAAACAATGATCCACACTACAGTTAGGCCTCAGTGTCTGGTGATTTTAAGTGGTCCGTGTTCTTTCTGTCTCTGTGCTTTTATGTGTGCCCTTGATCTTGGCATATGCTCTTCCCTCTGGGTGTAATTGTGTTCTCACATTTTCTACTGATTGTTTCCTCCTTGTTCTTTAAGAATCTATTGATCTTCCGGGTTTTTTTTTTTTTTTTTTTTTTTTTTTTTTTTTTTTTTTTTTTTTTTTTTTTTTTTTTTTTTTTTTTTTTTTTTTTTTTTTTTTTTTTTTTTTTTTTTTTTTTTTTTTTTTTTTTTTTTTTTTTTTTTTTTTTTTTTTTTTTTTTTTTTTTTTTTTTTTTTTTTTTTTTT
>PVJA010003399.1:0-43118 GCA_004027025.1 Myocastor coypus | reverse complement strand
CCCAGACTTGGTGGCCAGCTCCGTGCACCGTAGGGGCAGGGCTACTAAAGCCCGTGGTGCTGGAAATCAAACCCTCATCCTTGCACTTGCCAAGAAAGCCCTTAGTCTACTGAGCTATCTCACTGGCCCTGAGTTTTTCACAGAAGAGAAACTATGTGATATTTAAGCTTGTGTGTCTGAGGTACTTCACTTAGTGTGGACAGTGTACCTGAAAATATACCTCATTTTATATGTTCTTTGACCTATTAGTCTGATTTTCTATTTGTATAGATAAAAATAAGTTTATAAGGTCTTATAAGTTCATAAACCTAATGCTAGAAAAATAAAAGTGGATGGGGGGGTACTGAAATGTGTTATGCACATGTACAGATCCCCTACAGTGAATGTAAACATTATGTGTTGTTGTAATATATACTACTAAAAGTCAACAACAACAAACCCACCAAAGGCACAAGAAAAGGATGACTAACAGGATTGTTGCAACTTTTTGAATATTACTATCCCTGCATGCCAATTTTTGTGTGAGATCATTTTAAAAGTTAAACTATTTCTGAGTTGCTAATATTACTATAGCACAAATTAAATTGTGTTGATTGGAAACAAAAAGAAGCTAGTCATATCTCACCGAAGCCTTCTCTAACCCTCCTCAGAGTCCTGGCACAAGTGGTACCTCTTGCCTCACAGTCCCTGATCGAGGCCTCCACGATCTCACTGATTACTTGACATTTTAATTATGATCCCTTTATGCGCGCACTGAAAGCAGGGCTTACGCTGTATCCCAGTCCCAATCCTACAGAGGAGAACTTGGATACTTCTTTTTTAAATGCAAAAGGGCCAAACCATAGAGAAAAATATCTGTTATTGTGATGCACCTCTTTGTTCCAAAAATTATTTAGATGGCTGAACACATGAGCTCATTCACATTGGGCTTTAGCTAGAATGAAAAGTATGCTATGGGAAATAGCACAGGCTGCCTACACGTGGAAGCCAGGCCAAATAAGAGTCTCTTGAAGAAGGCAGGAATTCAAATGCAGGAGAAAACAAGGAGCGTTGCTGAGGAGCAGCGCTGAAGGAGGAGCCTCAGGGGGTGGCTCAGTGGTAAGGGCTGGCACAGCACACATCAGGCCCAATTTCTCATACTACCAAAAAAGTACTGGAAATATGTCATCAGCTTTCATAATAACACTTGGGGTCAGTGATGACTAATGAAAGGTTACTTAGCAACTGCCATGGTTATCCATGCCGTCTATTTCTTAGCCTTCCAGGAACAGGTTAAGCAGGTGAGAATTTATACAAAATATGCCAAATTTCTAAGTAGGAATACAAAATCATAGTATAAAGCATTCAAAAAAATATAAATTCATAAAACATATGTGCATGCATACACACTGTCATTTGGGAGTCAACCACTTAAGAATAACTAATAGAAAAAATATATATATATATACATATATATTAAAAGATGTACTACATGATCTTGGTTGCCACTACTGCAGGGCTAGCTAGGAAAGTGTGAAATGCGTCATGGTGCCTCTCTGAAGCCACTGTGTGCAGGGCTGAAGCTGCTGCGTACAGGTAGCTTTCTTCTGCAAGAGAGTTGCGCTTGCAAGGCCTCCCCTCGATTACCTCAAATAATCTTCTTTCCTTAATGTCAAATAATTATGAATGTTAATCACTTCAAAAATGTTTTCACAACAATGCCTAGTAATGTTTATTATAGTTCATACCTTGGAGACTTGGCACATACATATTTCCTTAAACCATGATTAATCTCTAAGTTATAAAAAACTAATTCGAATTTCTGCATAATGTGAAACAATTATCCTTCATATAACTGGAAAAGGTAACCATTTTCCTTGAAGAGAATACCTGGTCTTTGATAAACAATAATTTCAATGTTATAAAGTTAACTATCATTAATCTGATATTAGATGATTATATATATATATATATATATATATATACATATATATATATATATATATATATATATCCACACACAGACATACAACAAAATGGGTGAAAGACTACTAAAATCACAATAATTGTTTTTATAATTCTTTATATAGTTGTAGCTGATATTTCTGTAGTTGTAGCATATGAGATAGTTGTGATTGTTTGTACGGAATGATGCTAAACTTCCTTTTGTAAGAATCTGAGGCAGTACTAGTCCTGAGTGAATTAGTTGCTGTAATTTCCCTCTCACCACTGTAATACTAAGAATTTCTCTAAGTTCTCCTGGCTTCCAGACACATTCTCATATGTCTACCGCAGTGTAGCAGGCGAGTCTCCTTTTATAACTGGAACCAATAACCTCAGCCAGTCTATGTTTTGCTCACTAACTCAGAGGCATAAAGAGTTTATTATATTCAAGTGACAGTCTTAATGTCCAGTGCAGTGCAATCACTGTCATGTTTTTTGGTAGAAGAATTTCTTTCTTTGGAACTATATTTGTAAAACTGAAAAGCCTAAAGTCATTGGAAAGGGGGACATGGGGGGAGAGAGAGACAGAGGAGACAGAGAGGGGGGGAGAGAGTGAGAGTGAGAGAGAGTTATGATACTGGCTCAAGAAATATTCAAATCTTGATATAAAGCATAAAACATGTATAGCCTCCTGGAGGATGATGATTCAACCTTCACTTGTGGTAAAATTGAGTTTTTCAACTACTCAGTTCTATTCAGTTCAACTCTTCTATTAAGCAGTTGCTTCAGTATACTGGAAAATATGGAGACCATTGAATTCTATGAGTGTGGACCCATAATGCCCTTCATTTGCTATGAAATGAGTTACTTGATCAGAAACCACAGTGCAGGCGACTGTGTGATATGGAATGCTGTGATGGTGGAGGCGGCGTTCTGTATATCCACAGATGGTACTTCTGGCAGAAACATTGTGAAGAAGGAAGGCAAGTCCATATCTAGTAGAAGTGTACATTCCAGATAAAATCAGTCCAACACAACCAACCTGCTACCAGGTAGCTGGATGATCACTCTGGGGAATGCTGCCATATCAGTGAAGTGGTATCGGTCCCTTCTGCTGGCAGATTATGCCCTCTGCAGTGGCTGTCAGCAGGTAGTTTTAGTGACACTGAGAAGATAAACATACCTTGTCATTACAGATACTCCACATTAAAGATAAAACATAATGTAAATAGAAGCCAACATAAACATAATCATCTCTATATAAAACTATATATATATATATATATATATTAATAATAAAAGAGGGGTATTACTTATATCTTCCTGGTAAGATAGCTTAGAATAGTATAGTGTAAGTTATATAATATCTACACTATGTGATGAAATATATGCTTTTTTCCTACATGTACAAGCCACCTAACAGTTCCTGAAAACTTATCATTATCATCATTAAAATGATGAGCAAATTGAAACATAAAGACTTTACTTAACTATCTCCAAACTAGCATGAAGTATAAGTACAATTTCTATTTGAGTTTAAATCTTATATTCTTCTCTACCAAATGGGCAAAAGCAAAATTAACTTAATTCCTTACAAGTCAGAACTTTATAAGTTGATCTCTCAGCCTTAACTGTCCACCTACAACATAGGCAGCATAAACAATAAAACCTGGTGGTTTCAAGCCCACTTGATAGTATTTATTATCTTTCCAAAGGCCTATAAGCTTTCTAATCCTACGTACCTGGGACAAAAAACGAATACTTCACACTATTAGCAAACCTTAGATACTCAAATATTTTGTGAATGGAAAACTTGTGTCCAAAGGTAAAATGCTACCCCATTCTTTGCAATACTGTGAGAGAGGAAATGAGAGTTAAAAAACAATATTAACAGAATTCTCTTTATAGATATTTATGCACAGAAGTTTAGTAGCATCTCCTTTACAAATTATAAATAAAAAGAAGCCAATGAAACAAATCAATAATTCCTGAAAGAATTTGATGAAGCAGTTTAAAAGACATTTATCTCAAAGACAATAGCACAAGCACTATACTGATGGGCTGAGTAGCATTAGCCAAGTCATTTAATCTCTCTAAGCCTCCCAGAATGTTCCTTTATACACTCGGGGAGAGTGATCTTTAAGTACCCCTACAGGTCCAATATTCTATGAATCAAGACCTTCAGGATCCTCTGGCTGTGACCTCTGTCTGCCACTTTGCTCTGACCAGCCTGAAGAATCTGACAAAACTCGTCCACCTAATTGAGAGGGGTGCGTTTCAACCACAGAAACTCCAAAGATAGTGTGCTGTTTGGTTGGTTTTCCTGAATTGAATTGACCTCTCAGCTTTTGTAAAATGTATCTTTCATCGACTTCAATACCAATCACATAATCCCTGGAAATTAATCGAGGGAGTCTGAGTAGGAATTTCCCCTGTGTTCACGGTATAAGGAAAATCTTGTTACTTAAATCTCACTTTTGTATGCTACATCATAATTTTTAAGAGATCATTCTCGTGATCTCCTATTTCTGGTAACTCTCTGAAAATCCAAATGGGTTTATTTCTTAAATTGCTAATAACCTTCCCCAGTCAAACAAATTATCAAGTATATAGACTGCAGTTGAGCACAAACTCATTTTATTTGATGAAGGCAAGAAAAATACTGAGATTTCCATTTTGAAAGTAAAACTGCCAGGGTGAATTACTTGGAATGTAGTTCAACATGATGAAATGCCATAAATTATACCGAGAATTTCTTTGTGTCAGTGTGTGGCTCTGTATGCTTTTATTGATAAAGCAGCAATTTCTCCCTGCTCTCTTCTTTTCTATGAGGACTAACAATTGCATTACCCTAGGAAAAAATTTGACTCATATTAGCTGACTACAATACTTAGACAGAAAACTCTGATAATCTTCTACTCATTGTAGTAGAAAAAAATGTCACTTGCCCCAAAGCTGTCTCCTACTCCTCCATGTGATGTCACCTGTCCTGTCTTTTTGCATTCTTGGATAGATGTAGCTCAAGAGACCAAGCAATTTCACTAAGTTAAAAGTAGGAGCCAATGTGGAGTAAGTATTCTCAGCTCCGATGTAACAAATGTACTGCTGCATAAAGTTGCTTTTTTCAAACAAAAGTCTGGCAGAGCCCAGGAAGGAGAACAGAAGGTAATACAGAGTTCTCCCAGGCTGCACTTGAAGCTCTCGCAGTGTGCTGGAAGATTCCCCAATCATTCTTCTCCAACTGGGCATGCGTTTTGGCAGTCAGTCTTCTGTTTAGGTTCTGCCATTTGATTTTCAAGAAATTGCCACAGTATACAAGAGTTAAAAAGCAATCAAGGTTTTCAAGTTCCATATGTTTGAGTAAAGTCTTCCACCAGTGACCAGATGCATTCCAAAGAAACCTGTTTGAAAGTTTGGACGAAACCTCTGCAGAGTCAGAAAGGAAAAGGTCTCGTCCGTTCCCTTCGCATTAGTCACTCTGTAAAACATTAATCCTAATGAACTACTTTCTGCAGGCAGGCACGCCCAGGCTTTGCATGGCATACTTACTATTTCTCAATATTTAGGCCAAAAAGTGTACACTCAGATGCTGATAGAGATAATCTTTCCAGAAACCATTAACCACAGCATTAACTGTAATAACTTAGTGAGTTAAGGAATGAGGCCAAGCAGGGGGTGGCTCAGAGTCGCCTGGTAAGCAGTTTTCAAAGCTGAGTGAAAGAACACATTGATGAAACTTTGGTTTTTAAAAACAAAGGGAGAAGAGCCAGTCCTGTCCGTTCTGTTTCATCTGCTCTACACAATCACTGAGTCCTCTGGGTCCTGACTAGGTTACTTTACAGCAGGTAGGCTGCTAGCTCAACTGATTGTAACTGGTAATGGAAGCCACTGAGGAGTTTGAAGTTTTTTTATTATTATTATTATTATTCAAAGAATAGACGTGCAGACAGAACTTCCTGATGCCTTTGCCAGATCCCAGGAGGAGGGCTGTACCCCGGCCTGCTGTTCTGACCTAAGAGACTTCCGCGCTTTCCTTCCTTTGCACGGGGGCAGAACTCTGTGCCAGCCCACCGTGGGGAGCTGCCGCTGAGAAGACGTTTTTAGTATTTAGGCCCAGACATCCTCACTCCAACACTTACCTAAACTTAAATTTCACTTCTGTTGCATGACATATCATGGGAAATGGGTTTTTAAATGTTTAGTTTTCATTTTATTTTTAACTTTTGATGCTTGTTTGATCATTGAAACTGAGAACAAAAGGTAAAGCAAGTAGAAGAGATTCAAAAATGGAGATATCTCAAGGAGGGAGAACAAAGGCCTAAATTTGACTTTGGGTCCTGAATACATAAACAACACAGTGCTAATAAATGGTGTGATTTTAGAAGTGAGGTCCAGGCAGTGAGTAGACCACAGCACAACCCCTTACCTAAAAAGATTCCATTTTACTGTTAAAGCAAAACATGGGGCCGGCAAGATGGCTCAGTGGTCTAAAGCACTTGCTTAGGCAAGCTTCAATCCTCAGCACCACATGCTGTACCAGCCCCACCCCAAGGGCAGGCCATGTCATAAATAAACAAATAAAATTAAAAGAAAAAAACCCAATAATATTTGCTAACATTCTCTGTGTACTTTACGCAAGGTCTAGCACCAACTGACATACTTTAGGTATATTGCATTGAGTTTTCAGTACATTGTATGATTAAATATTATTATTATTATTATTCTCATTTTGCTGATAAAGAAATAGAAGCTCAGCAAATTAAATAACATAGCTTCAATTATGCAGGCAATAAATGGAAAAAATTGGGAATCAAACCTACACCCTCTAAACCCACAGATTGTGCAATTTGGGGTTATTCTATAGCAGTTCACCAAGGAGACAGGGACCAATAAAACCTGTCTCATGGAATAAACGTTGAAATAGAGATAGAATAAAGCCCTGTAGAGAACAAAGGAGGGAATGATAAATTTTGCCTTGCTCTGTAGGAAGTTGCTGTGGATTTGTAGTGGATTCAATACTTTGAGACACTGAGAAGAGTTTGGCCTCTTGGTCTAAGGCATCTGGTGTTATTTTTAAGATGGGTTGCCTCCTCATCTTGACTCAGGGTGTGGCTTTCAGATGAAGGCCTGCTTGTGGTAAGGACCTGTGGGCCCGTCTTAATGACTGAACAGGTGCCTGGGGAGGTAGAGAAGCTGACTCTGGTAAGTTATGTATATTAGTTTAATTTGAACTTTAAAATTAATACTCAGTTAAGTTTATTAAAATTACGTTTGGAACTACTTAGGTTTGTAAGTTTATCTCTGCAATTCTTAATTTTATAAAACACAAATCTATAGTATGCTTTTCTAATGAAAAGTTCATATCTGATGGTGATGTGTGTATAGAACTCATACTTTCTTTTTTAGACTTAGTGAGAAAATAAGACCTCATATTTAAATAAGTTTTTGTATTTTTTAGGTAGGTTGAGTAAACATAGCATGCTATTCATTTTATCTGTTCTTATTTATTTGAGTGTATTTACTAGAAAACTTAAATGGCATATGTGGGTTGTATCATATTTAATTTAGACAGTACTGGCTTAGGTTATAAACAAAGATTTTACTATAAACCTGGCAGAAATAGGGTGAAATTTAGTGGACAAAATTCTTATTCTGTGAACTTAATCCTAGCCTATTTTGTTTTTGACAAACACACAGCAAAGTAGTTATATAGCAGTGTGTTTTCCAGGGGCACAGCCTGGAAAATCAAAAGCAGAGGACAACAGAATGTGGTGCTAGGACCGCAAGAACCTGGAAAAGATCTCTAGATGCTGTAGATGCAGGTTTGTAGAAGCCGCAGCGGCCACTCCTCTGCCTGTAGGTTTGCCTCTGCCATTGAAGGCAGCCGCACAAAATCGGATCTTACAAGTTTTCATGGATTTGCTTAGCTCCGTCTCGTGTCTGCTTCAATATTCTCTAGCTGCAGTGTGTGCCTTCGATCCAGTGGGGAGCGATATAACTTGAACTTGTTTCTTAGGTACCTTCCTTTGTACATGGTACAAAGTTTAAATTACACAGACCCTAGATAGAAGCCAGATGTCCACAACCGTTCTGAGGCCTCCTTGAGATTGTCCTCATTCTTTATGTGTGACTATTAAACCTTTGTTTGCCTTGGCATTGTGTTATGTATGTCACCATCATGCTGAAGATTGCATGGGACAATGGCCAAAGCCCATTCACCTTAGTACAGTGATCAAAACGGCACGTAAGTCTCCTCAACGGTTATTTGCTTTCAAGTTATTAAAGTATCATTCTTTTTTATTTTTATTGTTGCTCTGATAATCCTGCTATCAGCATTAATTTTATTATTTTAAATATTCCTTTTTCCTAGGCCAGCCAGATAGCTCAGCGGACTAAAGCGCCCGCTTAGATGGAGTGAGGCAGCTGGGTTTCTATCCCCGGCCTGCTGAGTCTGCCTTACCGCCCCAGCAAGTTTAAACCACAAGTGAGAGTGGGCGTGGTGGCATGCTCTTATAATCCCAACCTTCTGGGAGGCTGAAAATGGAGGATCACTGTGAGTCCGATCTATGTAGTGAGACCCTGGAGACCCTGTTCTAAATAATAAATAAATAAATAAATAAATATTCCTTTTCCTTATCTTTAATTGCTTTTAGAAGCATTTTTAAAAAAATTTTGTTTGGTTTTGGCAATCTGAAGCTTTCCTACACTGTATCTAGGTATGAATTTAACTGTGGCACTACTTCTATTTCCTGAATCTGATCATGTGTGGTCACAAAAATTTTAAAGTAGTTTTCCAATTATTTCAATATATTCTCTGCTTTCCTCTTTTGGACTACTTTGGAATAACTCTCTTCCATTCTCTCTTCACTGTTTTATAACACATCTTGTGAATAATTTTCAGAGTTCTGTCCTTTCTGTTTCTTCATTCTTTCTTTAGCTTGACCAAATCTTGTGTTTAAATAGGTGGTTAGTTTTATATTTTCAGTGACTGCTTAAAGAATATATATGTTCTATACTCAATATTTGCTTCTTTTTTAATAATAGAGTAGCCTTTTTATGATATGTTAGTCTTTTATTATTCTTTCATTTAAAAAAATATTTAAGCATTTTATGAGTTACTTATAGTATCTAAATTTCCTATGGGTGGATAAGAAATGTATAATCATCTGTTTCCTGTGTTGATGACTTCTTTATGAAGAATTACTTTCTGTTAAGTTTTGTAAATTCTGGTTTGTGAGCTCATTTTGATTAAGATTATCTGCGAGAAGCATATTCAGCTTCTCAAGAGCCTGTCCCTCCATCAACATTCTGTTTTTTGGGTGTGGGATACCAGTTTGGACCTTATACCTATGAGTTTCTTAGATTAATGGGCTATACGCTCACATTCATAGTGCAAATTTGAAATCACTTTAGTACAAAGGAGAATATGGGGCCTGGAGATACCTCAGGAGAATAAGTACCTGCCTAGCAAGTGCAAGGTCCTAAGTTCAATCCCCAGTACCACACACACACACACACACACACACACACACACACACACACACACACAAATGTAAGAACAAAGGAGAATATATGAGTTTTTGTTTATTACAGAAGAGTACTCTTGCTGTTTTTGTGTATGAAAGGGAAGGAGTTTTAAATGTATGTTGTCCATTTCCAGATTTGCAAGTGGAGCCTCATTTCTGTACCTTTCCATCTCAGGCTTCTGGGCCTTGCCTCTCAGTCCTCAGTGCTGGAGAAAAGCGGCTTCTTCTAGTCACCCTGAAGCATCAGCTCTTGCTCGCAGCACTGCCTGCCGCTTTCTTTCTGAAAGCCTGAAGATTTCCCTTGTCAACTCACCTATGAATGCAAAGGATGTGGGCTGCCGTATTTTTAAAATTTTGAAATGTTACACAGTTGGTAATTTTCAGGCAATCTCACCCATAGTACTGGAAAACAGTAGAGGACTGGACATGTCAAATTTTGGAGATTCCCATATACCTTTGGGTAAAAAAAAAAGGAGTGGTATCTCTACACAGGAACCACCCTAGATCATTTACACCATAAATTTCTCTAATGCAGAGCTGCTGTGTTATGTAGGCTCATGGGCATATGCATGCATCCATCCATCCATATTTATTTGCATATATAAGGGAATACATATAGAGAAATAGATCCCTCATTTTAGAAATTACTCCTGTCAGCTCCTGCTTCTGCCTTGCCCAGGTGTGTTTCTTAATCATTTCTCCTGATGGGTGATACTGGCCGTAGCTTCACAGTGTTCTGGCTTCAGAGTAGGCAGTATCGGTTTCTGTCACAGTCCCACTACAGTGAGATCCACTCACCCCAGCCTTGAGCTCCTAAGTGGTTTCTTTGCTTCCTCTGCCCAGGTTTCTACATTTCAGAACTCATGATTTTGTTTTTTTTCTAATATCTTGATATCTTGGAGCCACAAACCCGAATTCTGCTGTACTGGACTCTTCCTAGTATGTCTCTCAAGGGGGAAAATGCACTCAGGGCCAAATGTTGATATGATGTTGAAGGTGGTACAATCATGGTCAAGCCCCTGTGAGAACCCCCCCCCCCCAGTTCTCGCTTCCTGGCTTCTCCTTCTCTGTGTGTTGCTGTCAAACTGGGCCCAAGGAGCCTCTCCTGGGAAAGCTAATGTGTCATCTCTCATGGTTTGCTCATCCTCGCTGTGTTCTTCAGATATATCTTACATAACTTTTTGTATTCATGCATAGTACTATGAATGCCTATCACCAAGTTTCTAGCTAAGTCAGTGCCAAGTATTAGAGGAATTCATATTCAATATCCATGAATGTTTAAATATGTGTCTATTTTTTCATTTTACAGACAAAACAATTCTGTGTAAGACTGGATGCCCAAATATTAATCCAGGTTAATAATTTTGGCATTTCTTTGCAAGCTCTCCTTAACTGTTAATTATGAAGATAGAGATAAGACCATCTTTTTTGCTTGACTGGTATTTTTATAACAATATAATAGATTATTCTTTCAGTGATTGTTCTTATATGTGTATTCAATTTCTATTCTTTTACCAATGAACTTGAAATAATTATAGGAACTTTATAATAAAAATTGGCCACTTGAAATGTACAACCTCAAAACGTAGATGTTCTTTGCATTTTAGTAATTGGACAAAACGCTATTTCAGTCCTCTGCCAGTGTGGTGCAAGGTATGAAAAAAAAAAGGAAGCTGTGAAGTAGTGGGTGAGAGAAGAGAACAGAACTGATTGGAATAAGGACTTTGTGCCAACAAGGGTTTTGAAGAGCATGAGAGATGAGTTGGAGAGCTCAGGGATAAGGAGAAAATTGGAAAGAAATGAGGAAGGAGCTATTCAAAGAAAGGGAAGACATAGCTTGCAGAGAAAGGCCAGAAAGGGCTGAGAAGCATTTTCAATTACCCAGACAAAGGCACTGGGCAAATGCTTCTAACATGGTAGAAAAGCACGCAGACCATGCTGCAGCCACAGAGGGCCTCCCTGCGCTAGAGGGGGCCACGTTTTGGAGGTGGGCTTTAGTGGTGTCTTGGGCAGATATGCGTTCAACTGGATCTTGTAAAATTTATTTCTGGAATTTAGAATTGGAAAGCTGGCTGTGACAAAATATTTAAGTAAAGGAAAAATATGTAAAGTATTCCACTAGCAAAAAATATGAAGTCAAGTCTTTATATAACTTTTAAAACATTAATCTTATTTTTCCTCAGGAAATGATTATAATTCCATCCATAATCATAAGAGAGATTAATTTAAAATTTAAAAAAAACCTTTGCAGGCTCATATTATTCTTAATAATCTGGAGATGGAGTGTGTTTTGTGGGAGTCAAAAATAAAAAATGAAGTGTATAAAAGGGTGTCTTAAAGTACAAAATCAGCTGAGGCTTTTTTTTTCAGCAGTTTTAATATTGACTAAGCAGCACTCATAAAAGAAATACGTATCGCAACATATTTGTCATATTCAAACATATTAGTCATATTCAACGGATTCAAAAATATCACTGTATACCTCATAAATGTAATACTAAAAAACTTTGCTAATTTTCACCTTCTTAATCTGCAATCCCCGAATGCTCACAAAGAACCCCGTGGTCTAACTTCCCTTCTCAGGAAAGATTTAATAGCTGAGAGCTTTCTCGTGTTCTCCTATTCCTAAGACTTCATTACTTTTACATGCCACACTACAGGACAGTTACTAATATACTATTAAGTATTATCATAAATAATTAAAATGCAGCTACGGTTGACAAAATGAAAGAGCAAAGTGTATTCTGTGTTGCAGTCAAACTTGTGTATATGTTGGATGGAGCGAGCAAAGCACATATTTTAGAAATAGAAAATCAATTATTAAGAACGACCTTTGTCGGACTGCAATGGGCCTACCTCTCTAAGTTAGTGAGATCTCTTTCTGGCTCCTACTTACCAATTAAATCATATAGTTATCATATCATCACCACTGTTAAACTAAAGAAAAAAGTAAGGACTAACAAAGCTTTGTCTTTGTGTGAGCCTCTTCCGCGTAACCTTACTTTGCATTCCTCATTGATTTGGTGTATCCAAGACTTTTTACCATCCCTTCCTTTCCTCATGCATCCTGAGGTCTGAATTTGCTACCTTACTAATGGTCACTGTCTATTTGAAAGCACATATCATGTGATCGGCACCAATGTTCAGGATAATAAATATAATGGGCTCTCCTCAAGGAGTTTACAATATAATTTGAGAAACAAGTATAGCATAGGAGGAAAAAAAAAGATTGGCATATAACATGCATAACATGGATAACTACAGGGATTTTTACATATTTAGTACAGGGCCTGCAGGGTCTCACTACACAGTTCAAACTTGTAGTGATTCTCCTGTTTTCAGCCTCCCAAGCACTGGGATTACAGGAGCGTGCCACTGTGTCCAGTCCCAATCACCATCTCAGTGCATCCTGGGTGCGGGGCTGGCACGCTGGGTATTGAACCCTGGTCCCTCCATCTGCCTCAGCAGTAATTACAGTTTAGGTCATGTGATTGCCTCTCCCAGGTTACATTTTACATGGTACTGTATCCAGAAAAATCTTCCCAAATCTTATGACACTTAATTGATTGTCAGTCATACGAGCTCCATTGGATTCCTGCATGTACTTGGCCAAAAGTTGCCTGAGTACGCAGCTGTCATGGAACACCTGTGATGTCATGTAGCATGTCATGGAACACCTGTGATGTCATGCAGCATTTCTCACCAGAGCATCCTGGGGACAGGAACTGGATCTTGTTCTTAGCACTCAGCTTTCTACCATGAAGCGCCATACACAGAAAATGCTGGAAGCATACAGTGCCAAGGGGCTGGGGGTTCTGTGGGATTTGAGCACACGGATGCTACCACAGAGTTTGGCTTTCATCTCAAGAGCAATGGAAAATCAGTGAAGTCCTTGCAACTCCTGGAATGGCATTAGCAGGGCTGAGTTTGAGGGGGGAAAAAGCCCTCCGTGTATAGTGTGCTGAAGAGCAGAGTGAAAGTGAGTGCAGGGAGCTCAGATAATTTTTTTTGTGTGTGTGTCTTTTTGAGACAGGGTCTCGCTATGCAGTTCAGGCTGGTCCTGCTCTCACTTTTGTAGCCCAGGCTGGTCTCGAACTCGCACCAGTCCTCCTGCCTCAGCCTCCCAAGTGCTGGGATTACAGGCTTGAGCCACCACGCCCGGCAGCTCAGATAATTTGAAGTAAACATTTAGTTAAGTAAAGAGGGGTGGCCAAAATTAACATGTGTTTGTGGTGCGATTTACTCAAATTTGGGTAATAGCCAGGCTTTCTTGGCCAGTAGTGTAGCAGTATGGTTATTGCTCTGCTGTTATGGATCAGCTGATTATTTCTGAAGGTAAACAACTTAAATTACAATGCTCTCACTTCTGATAATCTTTCGTAGTCTAGACTATTTGCTGTGTTAGAGGTTGGGTGGAGATACGGAAACACGTTGAAGACAATACCGAGATACATTTGAAATCATTACCTTACGCTCTCAGCAGGTGGTTGTGTTGATACTCCAAATGGAACATTTTGTTTTCTGATTCTATTATTAATTGCCAGTCGTGCTAGGTGTGCAGTCCAGATTGCTGCATTTTAATATTGATTGGTCATCATCTTTCTTTGGGAGCATAAACCCATCCAGTCAGTGTGTGAGGGGAAACCAGCACGGGCCTCTCGGAGAGCTGTGTCTGGACTGGGCGTGTGGGGGAGGGGGGAAGCACGAAGGTCTGTGAGCTGGCACGGCCTCCATTTGACTGCAGCCTGAGCAGAGGCTTCCTCTACCACCTTGCCCTCCCTATGCAACGCCTTTCCATGGCATGTCCTCCACGGCACCATTGGGTCATTGCCGGGACCATTCACGGGTTCCGTCAGGTTGCGTGGGCCAGCTGCCTCCCACCGAGCGCTCCACAGGCACTGCGCACCTTTCCCCCAGCTCACCAAGCAAAGATCTTCAAGAGCCTTCCATGTGCCTCTCCTTGTGACAAAGGGCCTTTCGCTTTTCTCCTTCTGCATCTGCCCAGGGCACTCCTGACCCCTGTCCTAGCCACCCCCCCATCTTATGTTACTGATTCCTACAATTTCTGTAGTAAACATTAGTTCAACTATACATTTTTTAATCATACCGTCTCTGAAATGCTCCCACACACTACCTCCATCTAGCCTGAGTAAAACTGACTCACTAATGCCCACATGGTACTGTGTAATTAGCATTCACAGTATTAACACATGTACTTTTAATTAACTTATTTATACCACTATTTAACTGATGCTCTCCCCTATCAAGCTGCAGGCTCAGTGGGGATAGTAAATATGTCTGCTTTTGTTCAGCGTTACATCCCTAGAGGCTAGTGTACTATTCAATGTATAGTAGGTGCTCAGTAAATATTTTTGAATAGATAAGTGGCTAAATGATTGAATAAATAACTCTAATTTTAAGCTGCTCATTTATTTGCCTCTCTGTAACCTGAGGCCTATTGGTGCAGCTTGTCCTTTTCTCTCTAGGTGACTCCCTATCTAGATGCAGCTGTAGAATTATCCTACTGCCTTCCTTAGGATGATAGGTGAAAAGGTAGCAGCCAGTATAACAGAGGTCCAGTTCAAAACCTGGGCATTCTTTCTGCTTCCTAATGTGCTCTCCGATATCTAAGAAGAGACACTAAAAGAGGAATGCAAAAGGATCAGAAGGCCTAAAGAGACCTAATATGCAGTGTGTCCCTTGGCCAGTCTCTGTTACTTAAAATAGAGATTCCCTATGTTGTAACCCTTTAATTTATTTTCTTAGTTGTAAAGGCAAGACTTCAAGAGTTGGGTTAAGCAAAAATAAAGTAGCAACTGTTCTAAGAGCCATGGACAAGTGAAGTCCTCCTCAGTTCAATTAAAATTTCAACTTTGGAGCTTTCCTAGTGGAATTTATGGAAATATGGCATGGGTTATTCTCTCAGGTTCAGGGAAATGGAGTTGGCTTCTACTCTTGCTCCTGTACCTATGTGGGACTCCTGCTATCCTCTCAGAGAAAAGTTACTTGAGGGTGAATGTAATCTTTGATGAATTCAGAATTCACACTCTTATTAAATGTTTAATTCCACTCTGACCCTCTTTTGTGTGAGCACAGACTGGGGTGGCATGGACAGAGATCAGAGGTGGTGGGGAAGGCAAGCAGGACATGCGAAGTGAGTGTAATTGAGTACAGATGTCTCAGTTACTCTTCTCTCATTGTTGGGACCCATACATGACACCCAAAATGAAGGAAGAAAAGGTTTACTTAGCTCACAGTTACTGGAGGTTTCAGTCTATACTTACCTGGCTCCAAGATAGGGTGGTACACGACAGAAAACAGCAGTTCATGGTGGCAGCTAAGAGCCAGAGAGCGTGGAGGAGTAGCAGCAGCTCAAGCAGCTAACTTCTCTTCCTTCCTTACCTTAAAATGCAAATCACCTACCCCAGGGGAGATACAGCACCCACACTCACAATAATCGGTCACAAATTCCAAAAGCCACCCCACGACTATATGAGGCTTTGGAGAGACACCGGTGCACAAATCATAGCATTCCACTCTTGGACCCCCAAAGACTCATGAACATCCCTTGATGCAAAAGACATCCTAAGCCATCTCTAAGAGTTGCCAAAGTCCCGACAGTTTCAACATTGCTGAAAATTCCAAGTCCCAAGTCTTTGTGTGTCCCTGTACAGATGAAGAGTTAAACACATCCAACATTCAAAGGCATAAGATACACATTACCATTCCAAAAGTTACACACAGCAGGATATCAAGCACTGGGACCAACACAAATCCCAAATCCCAAAAGGCCAACATTAAATCCTGTAAGTCCATGTAGAACATCCAAAGTAATCTGTGGCAAATTGTGAGCTCCATGTGGCTCTGCTCCTACTGCACTCTTGTTAGTTATAGCTCTCATGGCTTCTCACTTAGACTGGCTTTGCTCCTCCTTTGCAGTTTCTCTTAGACAATCTATATTCCTGGCTTTTACAAACTTCTGGGGTTTCCACTGAATAGGCTTCTCACTCACAGCTTTATACACTGTCCTCTCAGGGGCACACTGCCTGGCCTCCCAGGCCTTCTTCTGAAATTCAGGTGGAAGCCTTCTTAACCTCAGAACTCCTACATTCTCAGTGCACCTAAAACTACCCTGAGGCGGATGATTCCAAGGTCTGCTGCCAGCTAGGGCAGTAGCCAGGTTTCCTTCTCTCTTGGCTGTAGGTGTTGAGTGTATGGATTGTTGAGTGCTCTGACCCTGATTCCAAGGAATAAATTCTCCATGCCACTGCCATTCTGGAACATGGGGCTCGGGGGCTTTTCCCTGAAGACAAAGTCCCTGACCTTTTCAATTCTGAGGTGGCAAAGGGTGGAGAGCTGCCACCTCCTATGATGCCCTCAGGCCATCTTTTCTATTCTCTGGTTCCTTCTCAGCAATGGAGATCCTCTCAGCTCTATCTTTGCAGTCTACAGTTTTATTGGTGCTTCCTTTCTGGCCAAACTCATACTTTGAACCATCCTGCCGGGCTCCTTGCTTTTTTTTTTTTTTTTTTTGTAACCTTTTATTTATTTTTTTTATTGCATTTAATAAGAAATAACAATGTGATAGTTTCAGAACACATTAGTAGTACATTTCCAGTATTTGATATAATGCATATTGTTGTCCTCCTAGCAGTTATACAGAATATTACTCAGCTATAAAGAGTGATAAACTAGACAATTTCATATATAAATGGACCTATCCTGAACACACACTCATAAGTGAAATAAACCAGACCTACATATGTAAATATCATTTTGTCTCCGCAGTGTAAGGACCCAAAAGAAGAAATAGGCTCCTTATTCTTCATTCTCAACATGAATCTGGCTAAATCCCTCAGTAACAGCCATGACACCACCCCGGTGTTTTGTTGCTTTGCAGTATCTTTTGAAAGGTTAATCAATCTACCATGTTTAAACTTAAGTCTCAGACAAAGTTGCTACACGTGTGCAAAATGCAGACAACTTTTCTGCCAAGTCAAAATACAAATGATTCAAAGTCCAACAACCAATGAAGTGTTCCAGCACATACCTCCCCAGCCAAGTCTTTACCAGCCAGTTTTCTATCAGCCCTCTGGTCTCCTGAGTTCTGACCAGAATCTCCTATAGAGAAGAGCTGAAGCAGTTTTAGTTCTTTGCAAGAGCAAACATCTTTGAACCTTCATATCTCTTCCCATAAACCATTTCCAAAAGCTCATGATCCACATGTGTTAGCCACAGCAATGACCCTACTCCTCTGGTACCAAACTCTGTCTCAGTTACTCTTTTCTCGCTGCTGGGACAAACACCTGACACCCAAAATGAAGTAAGGAAAGGTTTATTTAGCTCAAAGTTACTGGAAGTTTCAGTCCATACTTAGCTGGCTCCAAGACATGGTGGCACATGACAGAAAACAGCAGTTCATGGTGGCAGCTAAAACCAGAGAGCAGGGAAGAGTAGCAGCAACTCAAGTAGCCAAATTCGCTTCTTTCCTTCTATTGAAATGCAAATTAAATGCCCCAAGGGAGGTACAGCATCCAAACCCACAGTAATCAATCACAAATTCCAGAAACCACCTCATGACTGCATGAGGCTTTGGAGGGACACCTGTACACAAACCATAACAGGGGTGCAAGGTGTGGCTCTACCCTGTGTAGGCTCTGCAGACCAGTCTTCTCGCAGTCCTCTGGTCTGGTTGTCACAGCTCAGCCCTGGAGCAGGAGGTGGTCCCAGGGAGGGTGGAGAGGGCCTGCTTCCAGCAGCACCAGCTGGAGGAGAGAAAGTGCGCACCCCTGGGGGGCAGCGAAGCTGGCTAGGGGCCTGCCAGGAGGCCTGTTTCTAGTCCTCTTTAAAATTGCAATAAAATGGCACAAAGTAGTTTTGAGACCTCTTCTGTGCAATTGTATCATCTGTTCCCTTTGCCACAGAAGGGTAAAGTTGATAAATTGCTAAATAATCAACCTTTGTATATTTCATTGGGAAACTTTAAAATTTTAAAGACTCATTTTATGGCTCTGATAAAGCATGTGACAGGGACAGCGGTGTCCTCATGGCATCCTCTGGGGGCTGGACTGGAAATGCTTGCTCTAACTGTGCACAAAGGGGCTCTCGCTGGCCTGGATTCCACCCCTCGTCCCTGACTCACTGGTGGGAGAGAGCAGCTACTCCTGGGAAACAATAATTTCACATATTTCCAGGGAAGAGACTGAACCCAAGATAGAAGTGGAATTTATTCCCTCAATTGAGGGAATAAATCATAGTTATTGGGAAAGAATTGCTCAGATGGAAAAGACTTCCAACAGCAAAAATTGTTTCAGATTTTGGAATATTCATGTATTTTTAAGTAAGGATATAGTCTGAATTCACTTTCACAGCTATAATGTTTTGTAATGGTTGGCACATATTAGATACTCAGCAAATCCTGTTTGCTGAATGTATAAATAAATGAATAAGTGAAATTAATAAATCTCAAGAAGAATTGCCCTCTTGATTGTGTCCTAAGCCTTTGGTAACAGAGGATCCCATATTTTGGTTTTAAACAACTGGCATTTACGGTCTCACAATTTTTGTATTTTTAGGTGATCCTCCTGTTTTCAGCCTCCCCAGAGCTGAGGGATTACAGGCATGCACCACCATGCCCAGACTCTGTCACCAGCTCAACGCACCTTGAGTCAGGGCCAGAGCAGCATATGGACCCGGGTTGTCTCACAAAATTTATCCTGAAGTTTTGAGGGTTGGAAGTCTGAGATCGGGTGTCAGCAAGATTTGGTGGATCTAGGAAAGATCTATTCTGGGATTTTGTTTTACCTTCTAGAACATTCTTCATTTATGGTAGTATAATGCCAGCCTTCACAGAGTATTCATCCTCCACACTTGTCACTTTCCAAATTTCTTCTTTACATAGAGCCCTCAGCCATTTTGGTTTGAGGACTTGCTCTATTCCAGGAAGACCTCAAGTCATTACATTCTTCAAGGACCTTATTTCCAAAATAAATGCACATTTTCAAGAAAGATGAGATAGGACTTCAACCTGAACTTAGATTGCACAGTTCAAGTCCAAGTACCTTCTTTACACTTAGAGGTAGGGTTTTGTTATACAAATATTCAGGGAGCCTTCTTTTATTAGGTACTTTTCTAGGTGTCAGGTCCACTATAAAGAGAAACAGGAATTTCAGCTGAACTACGCAAGGGGCAAGGATATTGTATTTCAGGTGCTTTTTAACTCAAAAGTTTTATGTTTTCTTGCCATTGATAAGACATATACCTGGTATGGTGTTTCTTCAGCATTCCTTGGTTATTGCTATATCTTTTTTTAAATTATCAATATTTTTATTGTTTAAATTTAACAATGGTTATATTACATATTTTCATCATCAGATCAGTTTAGATTAATAAATATAGGTACATAAGATTGATCAAACAACTAAACATTCACACATTCAATCAACATTACTTTTTTTTTTTTCTTTTCCTCTTTCTTTTTTTAAAAGTTGACATATTGCATATTGTCCTCATAGTAGTTCTACAGAGTACAGTGTGTGGGCATGACACACCTCCATATTGATGTTGCTAAGAAGAAAAAAATAAAAGAAAAAAAAAGAAGAAAGGAAAAGAAAATTCTTCTCTTTGGACTAAGAGGTAGCAGATGCATACATAGTCAAATGTTCTGCAATTGCAGTGGGCCACCTGTGAAGCTTGTAATGTTGGAGGCTATTGAATCTAAGCCTCCTACAGCTCATCTCACCAATCTAGCTCTGTGTTTCATGCATTGTAATTAAGTTTTTTTTTTTTTTTCTTGCTGGGTGATCAAGGAAAAGTTGAAGCAAGACCTGTATAACAAAACATTCAAATCCTGAGGGGATTTGACCCTGGAAGGTGTTGTTATATCTTTAGATTAAGCTTTCAGAATTCTACAGCAATGGGTCATGCAATACTTCTTGAAAAGGGCTGAGAACTTGGGCCATTTCATAGGTTTGGTCTACACATGAGTTTTAATAGCTAACACAGTGGCTGGCATTCAATAAAAATTGGTTGGCACTCACTAGGTATGTGTTGGATCAATATTGACTATCCGAACAAACCTACTTATTTTATTATTATTCCCATAAATTTGTCAAACATGTTCAATTCCATATCATTATATCATTCCTCTTCACTACTAACATCTTCCTGTAACTATAGGAAGACAGTTATCACAGAGTAACTTAGAGCTCAAGCATCTCATGTTCAATATCCACAAATCAATGAATGGCACAGATAAAATAATTTTAAAATATTCACAAAATTATATGGCACATTCTGAGCACTGTGGATTCACTAAGATACAGTAAAGATATCAACTATACAGAAAAAGCCAGGGAAATAACAAATTTTTATACAGTCTAATGGGAAAAAAATCAGCTCCCTATCATAGTTGTTTCTTCAGTTTTACAGTTCATATTCATCTCTATATGAGATTATTTTATGTAATGGGAAGCTGTGTACGCATGAAGCAACAATTGTCATGTAGAAGATTCTCATGATGGACAGTGTTTGTTATGGTTCATGTCTAGTTGTCCCCCAAAGCCTCATGAAGTCATGGGGCAGCTTCTGGAGTTTGTGATTGATTCTTGATCCAATACTGGGAGGCTGAAGCCTCCACAAACCGTGAGCTACATAAATCTTTCCTTCTTTATTTTTTTTTTAATGTTTACTTTCAATAAACTTTACTTTCCTTGACTTTTTAATACTTTTTTTACTTCTTTGTAAATTTATTTTAAAGAAAGTATAAAAATAATTGGTAAGAAATTAGTAATGGTACACTTTTAGAAGACCGAGATGTGAGGTAGCCAACGATGGATTTTGTATTACACATTGCTGTCCTTGACGTATTTGCTTAGATTGCAGATATCAGCACGCAGAGTTAGGCAAGGTAGAAACTCTGAACACTGACTGCTACTTTCTAAACAACTGATGAACATTATCAGTGTAATCATCTCAGCTATCCTATATATGTACTTGTCTGATTTTCCCTCTTCCTTTTCCTTTTCCTTTTTCTCTATCCTTTCTCCTTTCCCTCATCTTCATTGTTTCATCCCTATGTTCAGTTTCTTTCCATTTTACTATATCTATTTTACCTTTCAGGATTTATTTATTCTTTCAGGTTCTTACACTAGGGAGACACTACTGATATTTACAAGTATGGGTCTCACTTGTTATACTTATGAATATAGCCTCTAGTAGCCTCCACTTGCCTATAAAGTCCTCAAGATTGTCTTGCTTTATAGCTGAGTAAAGTTGCATTGTACAAAAGTACTATACGTTTTTCATCTATTCCTCAGGTGATGGGCATTTTGGTTGTTTCCAAGGTTTGACTATAACAAATTGTGCTGCCATAAACATGAATGCACATGTATCACTATAGTACAACGTTTTCAGTTCTTTTTGAAAAATACCCAGAAAGAGTACAGCTGGGTTGAGTGGGATTTCCAGTCCTCGTGTTTTTTTTTTTTTTTTCCAGCAGTCTCCACACTGATTTCCATAGCGATTATATAAGTCTACATTCCCATCAACCATGGAGCAGTGTTCCTTTCCCCCTACAGCCACTCCAGCACTTGTTATTAGTTGATTTCTTCCATAGTCATTGTTTCTGGAGTGAGATGGTATCTCACTGTTGGTTTAATTTGCGTTTCTTGAATGGCCAGTGCATTTTTTCATGTATTTATTTTCCATTTTTATTTCTTCCTCTGAGAAGAGTGTATTCGTCTCAGATGCCCGGTTTTGGATTGAGTCCTTTTTTAAATTTTTTTATTATTATTTAAATTTAACAATGGTTATATTACATATTTTCATCATCAGATCAGTTTAGATTGATAGTATAGGTATATAAGATTGATCAAAAATTAAACATTAACACTTTCAATAAACATTACTTTTTTACTTTTCTATTTTCTTTTTTTAACAGTTGACACATTGCATATTGTCCTCACAATAGTTCTACAGAGCACAGTGTGTGAGCATGGCTCACCTTCTCACCTTCCTATTGATGTTGCTAAGAGAAAAGAAAAAAAAAAAAAAAGGAAAAGAAAATTCTTCTCTTTCCTTCCTTAATTTTGGGTGTTGGGTATTTGATCCCAGCAATGTGAGAAGAGTAACTGAGACAGTAGTAAATGGGATGTGCGTCGAAATGTTGAAAACAATTTATGAATTATAGAAATTTCTTTCTCCTTTCAAGCCTCAAAGTCTTTCCTGGGATCTTTAGGGATTTGTCCATTTATTTTTAAGTTTTAAAAGTTAAACTTGTCCTTGTGAAGTGGCAGGGGAGGTAATTCCAAAGCTGCAGTGTTGTTTGTGGTGGAGCCACGAGGCCTGGACACCACACTCCCACCAGCAGCCAGACTTGGAAGGAGGACTCCGCCCACGAAGAGCAATAGCAGTCAACTTGCAGAGGAGGCTGATTTCTCAAAGAACTTTAAATAATTTAGAGGAAATTTTTAAGTGAAGGGTGACAGAATCCAGGAGTAATTTCATTTTTCCCATTTCTACCTAACCCAGGTAACCCTTTAGCAGTTGAATAGCAATGAGTCATTAGCCTGGAATGAGGGAACTGTTTGAAAAATCTTAGGAGGTGCTTCGTCTTACTAACAGTAAAGGAAACAGGACTCTTCCGGTGATGACTTCAGAAAATTGCATCTCCTTTAATTTTTCTCCCACATCCTGGTTTCATTTATGAGACTATTCAGTTCTCTGAGGCTGTAGCTGAAAATCAGGAAGGCTTTTCTCCCCAAGAAGAAAAGATTTCCACGTGACAGAAATACCGTTCGGATTTAAAAGTACTGAACTCATGTTCAGAGCCTGAGATCCAGGCATTGCCAGCTGGGATGGAATGTGGAATTACAAGCATAGAGTGAGTTTCTGAGGTAAGATGCATGAAGCAGTGGGGGCAATTGCTTTTCTCACCTATCTCCCAAGCGATGCAGGAAGGGAGACGTCGAGGAATTAAGAAAAGAAATGTTAAAACTGTTGAGTGACTGCCTCTTGCTCTGCTAAAGGCCCAATCACAGCTTGCAGTATCAGTTTAGAAGGGAAATTTTGTTAAGAAATTTAATAAATCTTTTGGTAAGTGTGAATTGTTGGAAGGGGAGCTAGAGAAGACTAAATAGAGGAGGAAAACTGCACAAACCAGTCACTGTACAAAAGCTGGACTTACTCAGTATGTAGGTGTATGAGGACATAATGCGCTCCCTTAATACAGGCAAAGCATTGCCAGGATGGGAACAAAAGGAGATGGTCCACTGGAAAAAGTACCTTGTGAATATTCTGTATGAAAAAGTAAGCACAGACAATGGTGCCGGAAGATTAGGGCGAGTAATGTTCATTTGCGGACTGTGGTTTTTGATTTTTTTTTTTTTTTTTTTTTTGAGGGACCGGGGTTCAAACTCATGACCATGCACTTGCCAGGCAGACACTTGTGCAGCTGAGCTATCTCCCCAGCCCTGGACTGTGGTTTTTAACAGATAGATTTATCAGTGCTTTAGCTCTTCCACTCTACTTCCCTCAAATGTATAGGAACCTATTTCCTTGCATCCTATTTGAGATAAAAATATTTGTAAAGGGGACACAGTGTTAAAGGAGATGTATGCATAAGACAATTGCTAATTACGGAGTCTGGGAAGAGCGTCTGTCTTGTCAATCGCCACAGAAGAGCTTACACAGAAGAGCAAACGTCACGCTGAGGCTACACCTTCCATCAACTCATGGAGTGTAAATCTGAGCCCTAAATGGTCAGGAGGTACCGTACTGTGCAACTTGTACAATGTTCATAAAAGAAATTAACGAACAAATAAATATTCTCTGATGGACGAGCTGGCAAAAATACAGCTTGCAAAAATGCCTTCCTCTTTAGTTGAGAATGCTATGGGCCTGATATCTCTTTGAACAGCATGCCTGGCCTCACCAAGATTAATGCTTGGAAAGTAATCTCGGTGCCTGATCTCAAAGCCTTGACATAGGCCAAACCCCTGTGGCTGTCAGTGAGGGATCTGCCTGTAGGGTAGGGGTAGGATCAAGGCATTTTCTCACCTATGGTCGCAAAGCCACCAAACCACTTGCAATTTGCAAAGACCTAAGTATTGATTTGACTCCAGAAAGAGAAGCTTGTAGGTCTTTGTTTTGAACAGAGGTAACCTTACAAGCTCAAAAATCAAGGAGTAAAGATGAGTTTTCTTAAAGAAGTGCTCAAAGAATGATAATAGCACTTGCTGTCTTCTAAGTTTTAGATGAATAGCCCAGAAGTATGGAGAACTGGTTTTGTGGAGGTGGATGTAAAATGCGCTCCACCAGGAACACCTCCCAGGGCCTGTTCTTCAGGCAAGTTCCATGGCTGGTGAGAGCCACTCTCAATTGTGTAGAGCGGCCTTTCACCACCTGAATAATATAAATCTGTTTCCCATTCCTGACTAGGTCCCACATTTCCAAATGGAAGTATAGTTATTTCTAGGAGTCGATAGGGAATTGGTTACTTCACCCCACGCACACAGAAAAGTCCACAAATATGTGAATCCTTTGTATAAAATGATGTAGAGCTTCCATGTTACCTGGGACCCTCTTTCGTTCACATTAAACTGTCCCTACCTTGTCTATAATATGTAATGTGACATAAATGCCATGTAAAACGTTGCTGTACAGTATCATTTAAGGAATAATGACAAAAGTATTCTACACATATTTAATACAAGTAAGATTTAAACATGCTTTTCTCTCTCTTCGTATTTTAGGGAAGGTCTATAGGGTATTCAGGGTCTGGCTACTATATTGGACTTGGAGGCAGGGCCAGCATGGTAGGCCCAGGGATTGAACTCCTGGCCCCTGTGCCTGCTTGTAAAAATGTATTTTCAACCAGTTGAATCCATGCTGGTGGAACCACAGATACAAAGGAAGAGGAAAGGCTGAATTTCCTTTTTCTTTTGCTTCACGTATCATCTGCCTCTCCTATCCTTCTCCTTACTGTCTTGTCAAAAGCTTTGTGGGTCCAAGTTCCTCCATGGCTTACACCGTTCTCCTTTCCAAGTATGACTTCCTGACCCATTCTGCAGGCCACAAGCCAACTCTCACGAAACTGCCTTACATGTTCCTCCCTTCATAAACTCACCAGTGTCTGCCTTCTCTCTGATTTTAGAATGTCATAGCACACTGAATGAGTTTTCTCACACTTGTTTCATTTTACTTACTATCACCTTCCAAAGTAGGCCTAATGTTTTTGAGGTCAGGGACCATCACAAGGCAATTATGTTTTGTGTGAATTGCCTTGAGCACCTTTAAATAGTTAATAATGCCTTACTTTATGCACACAGTTTGAAATAATTGTTTAAAATTAATTTATAAGTTTAAAATTATGAATAGTTTCATAATTTTAAAGTTTGATGCTCCGCAGCCTGATAGTATCATTTCTTCAGTTGCTAAATAGAAACAGTCTTCCTCTTCTGTCAGTATCCCATGAATCATGATTTTATTTAGCTGCTATAAAATTTTTGTGGTGACTTTAATTTCTGTAAAATTATAATTTCTAAATTAGAGCCTATTAAAAGGAATTCTATTCATCAATATTAATGCTTTAAGACCAAAATGATGTGATTGAAACAAATCATTTTAAATTGGAAGGTTAGATTGGATATGAAAATACTAATAAAGTCAAATAATCACCGATATACAATACTATGTATCATTTAGGACGAAGTCCCTCTGTGAAATTCTAGAGACAGGCTGATGAACAGAAAAAGCAGCCTTAAAATAAACACACTTTAAAATTCTCAAAAAAGTGTAAAATAATGCATCCCAAACTGATTTAAAACTAGGTGGAAAAAGTATCTGATATCATGGTTACAAGATCAATACCTCTAATCTATTCCTGTTTATACTGGCCATAGGTATATGAATGAATTCTGAGATGCCATCTCCTACTTTGTATTTGCTACATTAAGTATGTAAGTTCTGAATTTTGAAATAGCATGTAAAACATGCACTTGTTAAGTTGTTTTCTACAGCATACGGTTGCCAGATAGAATGTAGGATAAACTTAAACTTAGAATCTCTGAAAATTTCAATTGGATTCAAACTTCAGCTCAACAACAAAGAAATCGTTGGTGTAATTTTGCCCAAATATTCTGTGACCTACTTGTGATAAAAAATGTATTATTTATCTGAAATTCAACTTTTTTTTTCTGAAATTCAATTTGAGCTGAGTGTCTTCTATTTTAGAAACTGTCTGGAGGACACTCAGTAATTAATATCCCATATGCATGTTTGTGCATGCTTGAGCACACATGCATGTGTGTGTGTGTGTATGTGCATCTGTGTGTGCATGTGTGTGTATGTCTCTGTGTGTAACCTACTTTGGAAGTTACTCTTTTTGAAAGTAAATTCAAAGCCTCCTGCATAGTGGGCGAGTACCTTACCACTGAGCTCCTTCCACTGAGCTGCTTCCCGAATCATAGTTTGGAAGATACCTTATTATGAATTGTCTGCTATGAACTTTAATATAAGGCAATGTCCAGTTTCCAACATTCCTCTTAGACTGTCTCTCACTTGACATAGTGAAGAAATTTACTTCACTGTATGGCAGCTGTAGTGATAAAAAATTTAAAACCAAATTGGCAAACCATCCTGAAACTTTGCACCTTTCAAGAATATAACATCCAGACTGCTATTCATTGTTTTAAAGGACACCATCGTGCCATTGCTCCAATCTCTAACCCCTATTCCTATCTTCTCACTGTTTTATTTCTATTTTTAGGCTGAGAAAAGAAATCACCATTTTCCCCATCTATCTGTCATAATGATTTAGTTTCCAGAGATTTGACTAATTGTGGTAATTATTCTTGAATCATATAATTTTCATCTCAGGTAATCTCTGGAAATCACTGTTATATAAGAGTATCTGTCTATGCGTTTTGTAGCTTACAATTTATGGACACATAGTTTTCTTTTTTCTTTTTTATTTTTTTTGTCTTTTTGAGACAGGGTCTTGCTTTGCAGTTGAGGCTGGCCTTGAGCTCACTTGTGTAGCCCAGGCTGGTCTCGAACTCGCACCAATCCTCCTGCCTCAGCCTCCCGAGTGCTGGGATTACAGGCGTGAGCCACCACACCTGGATTCTTTTTTATTTTAAAGAGGATAAAAAATAATAAAAATGATACAGAATTTTGAAACAAGATAATAGGAAATTAACAATGGTTGTTGTATATTGTTATCTTAAATAGTTTCTCAGATTACTGAATATGGGCATACAAACTTGTTCTTAGCCCAGATGCATTGTGAGTTTTCCTCGCACACTTTCATGCATGCCGCAAGTATTTATTGACTATCTACTTATGAACCAGACACAATTATAGGCTTGGAAAACCACTACTAAGCAAGATATTGCTTTCATACCATTTACCTTCAAGAAGTAAGAGAGACAGACAGACAGAGAGAGAGAGAGAGAGAGAGAGAGAGAGAGAGAGAGAGAGACCTACCGTGCTGATGATTGATTAATAGCTGGTTTAGAAGACAAGTAAAGCAAGAGAAAGCAGAGGACGGCTGGCTTGGATAATGACACATTTGAGCAGATACTCAGGGAAGTGGTAGTGTGAGCTGCACAGCTCTAGGTCAAGGATATTCTGAGAGTGGACCAGAGGATATTGCCCTGAGGGAGGAACATGTTTGCCATGCCTTCATAAATGGTAAGGGAACAGGTGTGCCTGGGACATAGTGAACAGAGTGGAAGAGAAGCCATAGCAAAAGGAGACTGGCTCAGTCTGCATTCATGTTACTTCTTAGCAATCTTACCCTTGCCTGGAATGCAAAGCAAGTGATTTCTTTAGGACCAAGATCATGTCCCAGGCAGCAAAAGTATCTACTCTTGGATTGTTGGAGATCTAACTGGGACATTTACTCTCCATGGATTGCCACTTTGACTTAGCAGCAAGTTAGTAGAGTATAAGGTGGCTGAAAGATCTCTCCCTGGAAAATCCCAGTGGACTTCCTGTGTCCAGGAGGAATGTACTTTCACTGAAGCTACATTAGCAGAAGAGTTTTCTGGGTAAATTGCTAAGAGAGTTTTTGTTCATAGACTGATGTTTTCACAGAGCGTGAATTCTTCCTAAGATCATAGAAAATTAGAAATGAATGTTTGTTAACTTGAGTTATTTAGCTACTCCATCAATATGCCATCTCTACGCATGAAGGTGATGCTATTTGGTAACTTATAAAAGTTCTGCCAATTCACTCAGGATGAAAGTCTTCCAGTTCACTCTGTTTTTTCTTGATGATTTTTTTGATGCTTCCTGAGCATTTTCTAAAAGAGTCTTCTTAATTTGCATTTCAAATTCCACCAAGCAGCCTTGATGGTCAGTAGAAAGATCACAGTGGAACCTCCTCTCATTCAGTTCCTTTCTTGCCATCACTGCTCAGAGATAATTCCACGTTTGTGGGTTTTTTTTTGTTTTTGTTTTTGTTTTTGTTTTGTTTTGTTCTGATATCTTTGCTTGCTCCTAGCTGGTATATATTAAGCAATTTGTCTCTATCTAGCTATTTATTTTATGCATGGTGGCCAAATTTTAAGTTCTGTAGGAAGGTCCTTGACCACTGATATCTCTTCTTTATCTCCCCTCAGGACACCCACGGAACCATTACTTTTTTTCCCCTATAGATCCTAGGCTCTTGGTCTTTGAGCTGGCAGGTCTTACAATGCACACTGAACTTCCCTCTTTCACACCATCCACTCTTGACCAGTGGAACCTCTTCCAGCTTCTCTCTTCTACCAGTGCTCTTTATTCTGTGTGCTGTGAGTGCTCGGTGCATGCTAGCTGACTGCTTAGCTTGTGCCAGTCTCATCGTCTTTCTTTCTTTAGTTACAATTTCCTTGTGCATCATATCTTTATAAAAATTTTTTAAGATAAAATATATCGCCAGAATTATCACCATTAACTGCTTATATTTAGTGAATATCACCTGTAAAAGTTACTAAGGGACCAGCTGGGGCACCGTGATGAGAGAATTAATTATCAGAAAATTTCTCGATAAGTGAGGACAATGAACATCCGAATTGAGTTTAACTTTACATTGTGAGCCATAAAAGTATAACTAATAAAGATCCTGGTCTGTCTCATATGGCAGATAATGACAAGATACATCATTTATCTTTTATTTATTTATTTGGTGCTGCTTGTCACTATGCAGCTTCACTCCTTTGGTTCTCCTTTCTGTGTTTCTCCATCTGTCTCAGCTTCTCCAGTGCCGGGATGCCTGGTTTTGGTGGCCGGCTCAATAGAGCAGACATGGCACCCAGTACTGGGAATGAAACCTGGGTCCTTGCACTTGCCAGGCAGGCACTTAGACTGCTGAGCTACCTCTCCAGCTCACAAGCAACATATGAAAGCACCTATACCCATGCTTCACAAAACTTTGTTTTCAAAGCCCTATTGGACAAATGGAAAAAAGAAAACAGAACTCCACCCATCCACATTTATGTCCTTAATAAGCTTTGCACGACAGGCAACGTGATCTAAGACACGTTCAGATGAGTTGTCATCTTCTATTCCTCTAAAGCAATATGAGGATGAAGAGAGACTGACCTTCAAGTACAAATGCAGAGGGCTAGGGAGGGATTTGGGTACTCACTCTGTTCCCCAGTGGCCAGTCCTTTCATTTCTAGAAATATAGCCTTCATATGCATTTATTCTTCTGCCCCACATGGGTACCCTGAAAACCATTCTTTGGTTCTCCTTTCTGTGTTTCTCCCTGAATTCTACGGTGTCAGCCTGGGCATGCATCCAGCGTTAGCAAATGCAAACCTCTTCATGCTGCCCAGCTTCAGCGCTGCATGCTAGTTGCTGATCACTTTCTTTCCTGCCTCGTGTCCAAATGTTAGCATGCACAACATCAATCAGCTGTTCCTTTCATCTTCCTAACACCATGAAGGTGTTTATATTTGCATGGGACACTTGAGCAATTCTAGCCAATGGGCTTTGGTCTGGGAGGTGTGTGTGCGGGGGAACTCCAGGCAGGGCGCAGCCTCAATTGGAAACAGGAACTAAAAATGTTCTTGGTAAAACAGAACCTTCAGATGTATTTTAGATAAAATGCATCTCCGGATCCAATTGTCTAACTAAATCCCTGACCTTCTTGAAACAGGTCACCCTCAGAATTATGGGGTAGTTGATAAGCTGGAATATACTAATTTATTGGCTATATAAAGAGGAAGAAATTTTATTATGGATTATCGTGCTTTCTTGAAATCTTTTCTTTATAATTAAAAACATCTGGAAGACATTTTAATATATCATAAACAAGAGGAAATCCAAAGCACGTGACTTCTAAGAAAATGATGCAAATAAGAATTCTTTGCCAAAATTTACTGTAATCCGTCTTTCCTTTCTTTCTTTCTTTCTTTCTTTCTTTCTTTCTTTTTTTTGGGGTGGGAGTTTGAAGGTGTGGGGGGTTCAAGAAAGGAAGCCATGCAAGAATAGCACTGAGAATTCTGCAGAGAAAACAGTTATTTCAAAATTAGTCTGCTGCTATTTTTGGCCAGTGTTAGAAGACATTACACATTGGCAGAGTCCCTGAGATATACTTAGTTTCTTTTTAGAAATTAGTCATATTACTTGTAACTTTCTTTCTGAAATAGACAAATAGTTCAATAAACACAAACTAAATTAGGGAGTTGTGATAAGAAGCAGAACCAGAAGGACGACATCTTCCAGGGTGAATTTAGGTAAAAGAGAGACCGTTTGCTTACTATTTTACCCCTCCTTTTCTGCTTCCATCTTTCATTTGGGTAACAGCACCATGAGGGCACATGCATTTTCAGTAGATACCACCAGAAATGGATGCTGCCTATAACATTTCAAAAATATTCCAATGTGTCTCTCTTCAGTTAGGGAATAATCTATCTTTTAATATAAGTAATATATTCTGGAAATTTTCTCCTTAAACAGGAAACTCTATGGAAAATAAGCACAAGCTGAAGAATTACATACTCTTAAAATTGCAACAGCATGAAGACCACACACTCACTGCTCCACCAACAGACAAAACAATAACAGCGAGGCCAGTGCTTACTTTATTTGGCTTCTAAATTCTGGGTGGACACTTAATAATTCCATGAAAATAACAGCGTACTTTTGTTTGGTATAGAGTATATTTTCAGTATATAAATAGTTTATTAAAATTCCTCGTAGGGTTATAAATCTAAAATTGCACAGAGTTTATGAAAGAAACAGTAGCATATTATAAAACGCAGCAACCTCTTATATTCTTGGCTAAATTCCAGAGTTGGTGGTGTGCAAAAGGCAGAACCGAAGGAAGACAACCCGTGTCACATCCTGGCTTGTGCTCCTCAGTCGTGTCTTTTCTCAATTTCATGTTCTTCCTGTCTAAGATGGCAATGATATTACCCATACTCTCCATAACTAAATGAGATAACACTAATATGTGAAGAAACTGGTACCGTCTCTAGAATAACAGGACATTCTATCACCTAGGATAACGGACAATGGCTATTACGCTTGGCACAATTTATTATTATTGCACAGACACTCCGTAAAGGATGTACTGGTGGAAAGACAATTTGCTTCTCATGCTCCTGTTTTGGGTTGGGGGCTGACTGCTCCTCATGCTTTTTCTTCTGCTCAGGAAGTTGCTTAAGTGAATGCCTGATCATCCCTTCCTCTCATTTCACCACATGGATGGATTCTGACTCTTTCCCTCCAGCCCCAGATAGAGGCACTGTAGAATGCTTGTGCATGCAGAAGAACAATTCATTACAAACTCTCAGTTCATGTAGTGTCAGACGTTGTGAGCAAAATGGAAGACAAGAACTGGATGAAACAAGATTCTGGCTGGGCTAGAGAAGCCCAAGAAGCATTTGTTGGTCTCATGAGCAAGTAGAAGGTACACAACCGGCAGGCCGAACAGGCCATCTGTGTGGATGGTGGGAGCTGGGGGAACAGTGAGGAGGTGGAGGGTGCACTCAGCCCTCTTTACCTGCCATCAGTGGGGTCAACCAGTCTTGGATTAAAAATATTTTTAAAATTAACATCTTTATTGAATATGTACACCCCCTTTTCTTGTCACTGTAACAGTACAATGTGAAAGCTGTTTGTAGACCATTTCCATTGTATTAGGTAATACGAGTAGCTTAGAGGTGATTTAGGTTATACAGTAAGATGTAAGTTGAGCACCTGCAAGCAGGTGCAGTGGCTGGGGTTGGATCCCAAGCCTGCTGTGCTGCTCCCAGCCCTCCCCCAAACCCTTGGGGCAATTGAGACTGGGCATGGTGGCATGCACTTGTAACCCCAGTGCTTGGGTGGCTGTAAACAGGTGAATTGCTACAAGTCCAATCTAGTAGTGAGACCCTCAACACCCTGTAGACCCTTCCCTAAAATACAAAAAAACAAACAAAAAAAGCTATGTTATATCCAAGTACAATACCATTTCACATATGCAAGTTGAGACTAGACTGCAGATTTAGGCAGCTACTGGGCTGATGGACCCTTGAACCAATCCTCTGTGTATACCAAAGGACAGTTGTCCTGGATACAGTTGAGAGGTCAAGATAAAATTCTTAAAGTTCGACGTGTAAGGTCCTATTTATAAATATTTATTATTAACCTTATAGAAAAATGTTATAAATTAAGGAAACCCTATAGGGAAACCCTATAGGCTCTCCTAAGAAGTTTACATTTTCAAGATTGTTAGAGGCAGCCATGTGGAGCTTAGAGTACAGAGAAAGGACTTCAGAGAAGAAGGCAGCGAAGCTGGAGGGACACGGTTCTGTATTCCAGCTCCATGACTGTGCAACATGAAGTGTTGAGCTAGTTAGATGGCTTTTCTGAGCCTTGAGTTCATTCCCTCACCTGCAAAAGGAGAAATAACCACATTCCAGCTTGTGATGAACACCGCTGTAATATTTTGTGAAGAACCTCGTGGATGGCAGCCTTCAACGGTGATATCTATTCTCACTGGGAATCCTCATTATTATTTAGGAGTCTTAAAGGTTTATTTAATAATCACTTTTCCTTTAATGAAAACACAATTCAGATCACTTATACATTTATACATGTTCTTATATATGTGAACATTAGCTAGTACAACCAGCAGTTGTGAAGACAAATTTCTAAAGTATCTTTGAAAGCTACCCCACCTACCACCTTGCATGAGTTTCAGTGGGGTACTAGGTCCCAGGAAATGTATTAAATTAATGTAAGATTTACTGTTTTCAAAGATGGCAGTCACTGTTTTATAAAATTTATGTTGAACTGATGTAAAATGTGAGGAAGCATTTAAAACCCCTATCCGAAAGAGATGGGAGATTATATTTACCGCTCCTCTGACTCCTTTGTCCCTAATAGGAACACAGAACAACAGCCTGAATAATGCTCCATTGCAGATTAGGTGAGCAGGAACAGACTTTTATTACAAAGGAAATTACAAGGCTAATTTGCATTGACTGGTTTAAACAACAGTCTACCAACTGCACTAATCTGAGAAAATATTACATATAGAGAGAAATGGGAGGAAAGAGGCTAAGAGAATGCTTTTTTACGTTCATATTTCAGACTCATGATATCTTGGAATGGATTGTCAGATGTGTTAATGGACCTTACTATTTCATTTTAACACTAAATACTGTAAAAAAAAAAATTGTTTCTGGAAGCTGTACTTTATGGGAGGCTTCCATAAACCCAAATCCAATAATTGTTAGTTACACAAGAGGCAAGGAGCACATTAAAACCTAGCATGATGGAGGATTATTTAGTAGACCAGGGATTTCATCATAGATATTGCTATGAAGAAAGTGGGATAACAAAAATTAAAGCAATTAACTGGAAACAAAATACTAATATTTGATAAAAACATATGCTGTTTTGAGCGAAAGACAGAGGAAACAAAATAATATGTACTAGTATGTGGTAGAGAATTTTAATAGCTTCTTCACCAATTCCATTTAAGCCCTGACATGTTATCTGTTACCTCCATGGGATTCAGAAATGTCTTTTTCTCATTTTGGATCATGGCCTATGGTGATATTCTTTAGACTGTAATATATTTTCACATGGCTTAACAATTTGTATCGTCGACCAGTCTGTGTATACATGTTTTGAAAAGATCCTTAGCTTTGGCTAGCAGAGATATTTCAAGATCAGAGAGTAAAACAAAGGGTAAACTTCTTGGTTTTGGGCTAGGAAAAAAGAAAACAAAAACTAACAAACATAAATAACTTAGAATTAGAACATGGTAAATATTTTTAGAATAAAATAAAAATATCCCATGATCATTAACTCTAACCTCATGCACTTAAGAATGTAGGACATTACATAAAGACAAAAAAGGGGGGGATGAGGATATTATTCAAGCTGCCCATGTTAAAGTATTACTGCTGTACGAGGTCATCAGTAAATTTTAAAGCAGTGCCCAATTATTCTTTCTCTGGACTCAGTTACTGATGCTATCTGCCAAGCTATAGTCAAACTTTGTAAATAAATAAACCCATAAAACCCTTGGGGGAAAGTCCTTAATCTACAGCACAGTGATTTTGTAGCTTAGAAAATAACAAGTTTGGAAAATAAACTTTTGTAACATACTAGTAGGACTGCTATTCATCCCTCTCCCAGTGGTATTGACAAAACCACAGGCAGCGTGGTGCACTGACTTAACGAAACAATGTTGAGCCAAACTCTGTAATTCAGTTGGTCTCCATTCTCATGGAACCTTTATCCCATTGTAGTAACCCTTAAATACAGACTTCAATGTCCAGGAGATATGGATATTAGGCAGTCACCCAGACATGGAGTTTGTGCCTGGAATGCAAAGAGCAGGAGCATACAAGGATGATAAGATGATATATAAATGTACAAGTGTAGATAGTTTTGAAAGACAATATGCTACAACATCCAAGTGTTCTCATTCAAATCAAATTATTTAACAGTTTGATTGTATCCTCCTGGGAGCTGAAAAGAAACTCATTGCAGTCCAACCTATTTTTAAAAAATAGAAGGCAACTTACTCACTGGAAATCTTCATAAAAGGCACAGAATATAAATGTGGCTATAAAATCAGTATACTATGGATGAGGCCTTAGATAGTGAAAAAAGATCACTTTGACTGAAGGAGTTGGCATGGGACTGAACTATGACATATAGGTAACATTTGGTGTGTGAAAATGGCAAAGAGCGATTTTAGGAGGAGAAAACTGACTAAATACATAGTCAAAAAAGGCTCAGAGAGTCAATCAGACAAATTTAACCCTCCAGATTTTCCTAAGCAATTTTTATGGTCCAGACATAAGCTAGGAGCTCAGGATCCTGAGGTCTGTGACAAGGACACTGAGAGACCAGCTGGAGAGAGACTGGGGCCAGATTATGGCTGATGTTAGTTGAAAATTAATGACTATTTTTTTCAAGCCATAAAAATCCTGAAAACTTTCCTTTTCTTCTTCTCCCCTGCTCCCCCATCCTGGAACCAGGGATTGAACTCAGGTCCTTGTGTTTGCCAGGCAAATGTTTATTCTATTAAGCCATCTCTCCAGCCTGAAAACTTTTGACTATGGTCAGAACTGGTGCTTAGGAAGATTAATTTAGCAACACTTGCCCAGTTGATTAGAGATGAGGGAAAGATTGACAGAAAGACCTGTCAAGAATTAGACCAGGAACAATGAAGTGGGAAATTCTAGAGTAATATAAAAATCAGAAAATTTGATAGTTGAATGGATTTAGGAGGTGAAGAAAAGAGGAAAACAATTTAAATAGATTCACATATTTAAAGCTGAGGTACCAGGAGACAGCTATAATGGTAATCACTTGGAAGATGTGCAGCTTTCAGAAAGAAGGAAGGAAAGAAAGGCAGACAGAAGGGAAAGGAAGGAGGGAGAGAGGGGAAAAAATAAAATAAAATAAAATAAAACAAAAACCAATGCCCTGCTTTGTAGTATTTGCTTCTCTGTAGTATAAATGTTTCCCCCCTGATTGAGTTTGAGTTTGAAAAAGATGCACACAGTGTGTCCTCATTAGCTGGTAGAAATGAGCTCCAGATGACAGGAACAGATGGAGAAGTAAAAGAATAAACCTGAGAAGACCATTGTCTTGGGGACTTCAGCTTTGGAGACACTGAAGCGATTTGTGGAAATACATCAATGATAATATTCAGCAAATTGTGGGAAATTATAGTTCGTAGTCCAGTGAAGAAGTCAGTTGGAAACATATATTCAAGGTGCCTAGGAAAAGCATGCAGTGAGGACAAAAGATTATATAGGATGATAGACTCTTAGAAAAAACCTGAATGTGGTGTATTATTTCATTTTCTGTTGCTAACAAAATGCATGAGGTGAAGTACTTTATAGGTAAATAGAGGTTTCCATAGCTATAGTTTTAGAGATTCAAAAGTGTGATATTAGCATGTGGTGAGACCTTTGGCTGTGTCACAATAATGCCTCATGGCTAAAACAAGAGCATAGGGAAAGATCTCATGGGGAGAGAGGAATAAAAGAACTTCGGGAATCAGGATTACTATTTTGTAACACTATATTCACATGAGAATGATTTATTCCACAAGACCAGCACCAATCTCTTCCCGAGGCAGTAACCCCTAGGGCCTAAGCATTTTCCTCTAGCCCTGCTTCTTAAAGGTTCTCCCACCTCTCAACATCACCTGGGGCAGGGCAGAAATTTCTGGAAGACAAGCGTAGTATTAGGGAACAAGAGGAGACAGAAAATGATCATTTATAGAAATCAGAGGCAGAATAGAAGAGTGAAATAGTCCACAAGCCAAGAAAACTCCACCACATTTAGAGGCTGACTAAATTGTCAAAAGTGATAGGGAAGCCGGGTGTGGTGGAGCATGCCTGTAATCCCAGCACTTGGGAGGCGGAGGCAGGAGGATAAGTGTGAGTTCGAGACCAGCCTGGGCTACAAAAGTGAGCACAAGGCCAGTCTGAACTACATACTAAAACCCTGTCTCAAAAAGACAAAAAAAAAAAAAAAAAGAACCCCAGAACCCCTGTGAACTCCTCGGTGGAAGCAGTTTCAGCAGACTGTGGAGCGGCAGAGTTTTAGCAGGGCGTGGGTTCCCATTTCCCCAATACATTTGGCAATAAAAGGAATGAAAAGCCCATGCAAGGGCATCATTTTTTGATAATTTCAAAGACTTATGATTTCCCTGGTAATTTAGTTACAAGATTGGAAGAACAACAAACGCTTAGGAACCTCATTGGTGGCAAGAATGGATTTGCGACCACTCCAGCCCTGTAGCCCTGTCAGAATTTACCTCAGGCTGTCTGTTGTTTGCTATGGGTCTTTCTTAGAACACAATTTGGTAGAATGACCTATGTTGTTCAGCCAACTTAAAGTTTAATATATCCAAATTGTCCTCTTGAATCCATGATTTTTATTCCTAAGTCATTCTCTGTGATATTTTCTTCTTGCCTGCAAAACAGTATTTCCACATTTCCTCATGTCTAGCTGGTGTCTGCAGGGTAAGGACTGGCCCAACTTATCTTATACCTTTGCCCCTGTCCTCCTCAACCCTAATCTTTTCATCTATTCCTCAGATAATATAGCACAATAGATATTTATAAAGAACTTATTGTGTATAACATTACATGCTGGCTTTTAAAAAGTACTTCGATGCTTTTTTTTTTTTTTCTGAATTAGAGTAAAATTTTAAAGAAATGCAGTTAAACCTTGATTTACAAGAATAATTTCTTCTCATTATAATCCAGAGCACTAGTATAGCAAATGAATAAGAGAATGAATGAGAGAGAGTTGTGATCAAATGACATTCGACATGATGTATTACTTGTGCTGCAAGACGTCGCTCGTTTATCAAGTTAAAATTTCTTAGAAATGTTTGCTTGTCTTGCCAAGCACTCAGAGAAGTGAGTCCCAATCAAAGCTTTGGCTCTACATAGATTTGCATTGAAATCTTGAGGCTAATCCTTTACGGAAGCTGTTGTACAGCTGAAGACAAGCTGTAATTTATATTTAAAAGTAATTTGTTTAAAAAAATGTTGTGGAGAAAAGAAATGGTTATCTAAGAAATGACTTTGGAGTCAACTGGAAGATAAAAGTAATTTATCAATACCATCAATTTCAACTATAACAAGCATGAGACTTTTTAAATAAATTAATTGACTTCACCCTCCCTCTGTTTGGCCAGAGGCATCTATTATCTCAGGCTGAATTTGGATTATTATAACAGGAATATAAAGATGAAAAAAGTCATTGTTCAAGAAAAGATTTCAGTTTTTACTCATAACTCTGCAATGAAACAAAAATCTTGTGATTTAAGGTTTGTGGTAGCCAGAAGAGTATTTCTAAAATCCAAAAGCTATTTACATATGCAAATCAAAGCCTTAGATCATTGATGGCAAACCTTGTAGAGCTTTCAGTGATGATGAACAACAGCCTGTAGCCAGCACACAGTAGGACTGCCACCACTGCCCCAGAGGAATGAAAATAGGCTTTAGTGTACAATAAAAAGAATTGCATGGCTAGGCATGGTGGCACTTTCCTGTAATCCCAGAAGTCTGGAGGCTGAGGCAGGAGGACTGTTGAGAATTGGAGCCCAGCCTGGGCTACAAAGAGAGTTCAAGGCTGGTCTGAATGGCATAGTGAAACCCTGTCTCAAAAAGAAGAAAGGAAGGAAGGAAGGAAGGAAGGAAGGAAGGAAGGAAAGAAAGAAAGAAAGAAAGAAAGAAAGAAAGAAAGAAAGAAAGAAAGAAAGAAAGAAAGAAAGAAAGAAAGAAAAACGTATAATACTGATAATGGTTCTTAGAGAATTCAACGGAAGGGAAGAATTCAAATTGAGTGCCCTGGCTTTTCTTTGGGAAAAGCCAAGAGGTGAAAGGGAAAAGGAGTAAGACTTTAAGCACATAGGTTGGAAAAAATCTCAGTACTTGATCTTTCAGGTCATAGGCCAGGAAAAGTACAGTTCTCTAAAAAAAACAGCAAGTCCCTGAGATGAAAACTGTATTGTGCAACTTAGGGCGTGGTTTAGAAATCACTGGCCTGGGTTCAGTCAGAGAGTGTGACTAAAAAGAGCCTTCAAATGCAGCTCCTTCAGCTCTGGGGCAGCCTGCATAGAGGAGAAAGCATAGCCCGCCATCTTAAAGGAGTGAGAAACTGGCTGTGGAGAAGAGATCTGCAGTATTCCTTAGTAACTCAGGAGGCTCAACAAGGTGATGGAATTGAGATGCCATAGGCTTTCTCATGGGGAGGACGGGAGCAGATGACAGGAAGCTGGCCTGAGATTGCTCAGGAGCAGGAAGAGCCAAGACAGACCAGCTCAGGCTAAGCAGGACTTGCCTCGAAGCTCACCGGACAGACATTTCAGCATTGACACTGCTCTTCCCCACATTCTGACACAAATATCGTGGCACCAGTCATTCACTGAGCACCACAGTCAGCTGCTGATGGCTGTAGGAGACCAGCGAGCCATTGTCAGATGAGAGACAGGCAGAACTATAAAGGGCAGCACACAGTGCTTCTTCAAGTCGCTAGGAGGAAGCAAGCTTCTCCAGGCATCCATCTATTGCTTGAGGAATAGAGAAAGAAAAGAGATAACACGAAGAAGAAGATAGCCTGTAGATTACTTAAATATTTGTTTTAAATGAATATTGAGCTGTGTGTGTGTGTGTGTGTGTGTGTGTGCATTTTAGGGAAGGGTATACAGGGTGCTCAGGGTCTCACTACTACATTGGACTTATAGTGATCGTCCTGTCTACAGCCTCCCAAGAACTGCGATTGCAGGTGTGTGCCACCATGCCCAGTGTCAATTGCCTTCTCAGAGCACCCCAGGGGTGGGGCCAGCATAGCAGGTACGGGGATTGAACCCCTGCTTCTGTACCTACTTGCAGGTCCTTTAATCCACTAAACTATTTGGCCAGTCCTTATGCTTGAGATTCTTTACCGAACTCACATTTGTATCACTTAGTACCCAATGGAAAGAAGAATGGAAGGTTTGTTCTAATTATGAAAAGTGCGTAGCACCATTTCGTTTGCACCTTTTGAATCACAGCCCATATATTTTGATATACAGTCTAACAGGGGAAGAACAGAAATGCTGGAAGATAGGATTTTTGTTGAAAGCATTTGTAGGTTGCCACGCTATTTGTCATTTCTAATCTTGCAGTGCAATGTAAAGAAAGCAAACAACTGAAGAGAAAACAACTTTTCCTTTGCACAACACGGTGAAAAGAGACCAAGCAGCAAGATCACAATATAGCAAGGTAGGACGGCACATCATGAGGTTCAGTGTAAGTTAAGGCTATAGGTGGCTTTTAGGAAACTGAGTGTAATCCAAAGTATTTTCAGCACTTAAAGCCCTGGAATTAAATGGAAATAGCTTATTTCTTAAAACAAAAGAGACTTAAATAAAGTAAAACTTATGGACGAAGTTACAGTGTCTAGAAAGCTAGGGCTGTTAGGCCAGATAGCTCAGCAGATTAAAATGGCTTTTTAGGGGCTGGGGTTTGATTCCCCTCATCCTGCTGGGCCCCACCCCTTGGTGTGCTGAGGTAGAAATTGAAACTGGTAGCACACACCTATAATCCCAGCATTTGGGAGGCTGACAAAACCAGAAGGATCACTACAAGTCTAATCTGTGTAATGGTACCATGTAGACCCTGCACTAAATATATATATAAAAAAATGTTGTATTCACTTAAGTTGTTTTAAAAAACTGTGTTTCTCTTGCTTTAAAAGTAGCTGAGGGCACTGTTAAAGTTTACCATAATACTTGTGTTACGTGTTTTGACAAGTGTCTGATGGTATACAAAAAAAGCTTAACTTTTGAAAAAACTTCTACCACAATTCAGGCATTTGTGACCATATACTCATTTTAGAATGGATTCATACTCATAAGCCAGATAGCACTTTCTGGAATCATTTCAAAGATGAGTTGCGAAGCTGTTAGGTGGCAACAAATATATAATGCTAAGGATACGAGTTTATAAGTAACACTTACAAGATGTTCTGCTTAATTTGGAAGTTGAGGGAACTCTGTCAAATTTGATGGCTTAAATATTATAGAAATAGTTGGGTGCGGTGATGCATGCTTATGATCCCAGAACTTGGGAAGCTGATGCAGGAGGATTGTCAAGAGTTCAAGGCCAGCCTGGTCTACATCATGAGTTCAACACCAGCCTGAGTTACATATCAAGACCCTGTCTCAAAAAACAGGATGCAAAATTACTTCTTTCTGGCTTCTGACTGAACCATTTTGATTTATTGAAATCAAACATTTGGTGCAGGCAGTGAAAAATGTGTGTTCATTACTGCACGATATCTTTCCATGTATTTCAAAAAGTCATTCATATTTATTGTCATATTATTTTCTGTAAAAAAAGTTACCACTTCACTTCTTTAAATACCACCTAGTGCCACAAGTGTCTCTAATTTTTATAATAAAAACAATTAAAAGACTTGGAATTGTGTTACTTCTTTAGTTATATTACTGAACCACTTTGTTTTTTCTTAGATAAATGAAGACTTTTAACTTCACCATAGCTCTGCATTAAGTAAAGAAATGTTGAACCAGAAATTAAAATCTAGAGCATTAAAAGAAAGATAAATTAGTAACATGGATCTCCAAATATATCCAACTTCACTAAATAGTAATAAAAAAGAAAAAATTTAAGTAAGATTTCATTAAATTTCATTGGAAAGTTTTCTGCTTTTTGTGCTGTGAATACAATGGACATCATGCAGTGAGAAAGATCTTTTCTATAGTTGATAGAAGCATAATTGGTACAGTTTTTCGGTAAACAACTTGGAAATATACTTGGTCTATTTACAGATACTCATCAACTTTTTATGTATTTAGCTCAGGATCTACAGGGTCTCACTATAACAGATCAGACTCATAGTGATCCTTCTGTTTTCAGCCTTTTAAGTGCTCAGTTTACAGGCATGTGCCACCACGCCCAGTCTCAACTGCTGTCTCAGGGTGCACCAAGGGCAGGGCTGGCATAGCACACTGGGGATTGAACCCTGGCTGCTGTGCTCTGCATAAGCTGGTGGTTTAGTCTGCTGAGCTATCTGGTCAGCCCCACTCATAAACTTTGAAATGGTCTCCATACTGAATAATTCATTCTAATGTTTTTAAATATTTATTTATTCACTTAGTACAGGGTCTTACTATGCAGCTCAGACTCATAGTGATCCTCTAGTCCCAGCCTCCTCAGTACTGGGATTACAGGTGTGGGCCACCACACCTGACTGGTGTACCATCCCGGGAATTGAAACCAGGTCCTTGCACTTGCCCAGCAGAACTATTTTCCCAGCCTGGGGAATTCACTCTAAAGTCATAGGACTAAATCAGACCTCGTGGAATGAATCTGTAATTCATTCTAAAGCAATTAACAGCAAATGCTCTGGATGCAACCATTTTTTTTTTTTTTTTTTGAACCTAACTCTTTCTTTTTTTTTTTTTTTCAATTCTTTTATTGTTTAAATTTAACAATGGTTATATTACATATTTTCATCATCGGATCAGTTTAGATTAATACATATAGGTATATAAGATTGATCAAACAACTAAACATTAACCTTTCTAAATCCACATTAATTTTTTTTTCTTTTCCCCTTTTTTTCTTTGAAAGTTGACATATTGCATATTGTCCTCACAATCATTCTATAGAGTGCAGTATGTGGGCATGACCC